>CAUYNB010072780.1:0-105228 GCA_963574225.1 Lagothrix lagotricha | reverse complement strand
ACATCCACCTCATGCTCCTCCTTCAGCATCTCATAGTTCGGGGGACGGTCGGTGCTGGCGGGAGTGAAGAAGGTTTGGACAGTGTGGTTCATGGTGTCCTGGAAAGACCGGCCGTCGTCGGGTTGCTGGGATGCTTCTCCAAGATATAAAACATTTTTAGCGAACCTATAAGATTCCCTCATGTACTTGCCTACCCTGAGACAACTACTATTCTGACTTCTCTAAGTATTGCTACATTTTTGAATTGCTCTTGAATTTTATAAACACAGAATCATGCAGTGTGGACTCTTGCATCTGGCTTCTTTCACTGAACATGAATGAATCTGTGAAAAAGTCTGTGAGATTCATCCACACCGTTGCATTTATTGGTAGTTTTTTTTTCCTTAATTGCTGTGGCGCTCCCATTGTATGAATATACTGCAATTTATGTATCAGTTCACCTGTTGACGGGCATTTGGATTGTTTCCAGACTATTATGAATAAAGCTGCTATGAACATCACTGTTGTTATATCATCAGCACCACCGAGAAGACTAAGAATGTGAAAGTACCCAGCTGGAAAACTGTATGATTGATAGAGAAATAATATGATGGGGAGAAGCAATAAAATAGTTGCTGCTGCTGTTATTATTATTATACCTAAAATTTTTTAAGCCTTTTCTGTGGGCCAGATGTTGGAAAATGTATTTGTGTATTCTTTTTCCTATTTAACCCTCACAGAATCTGTATAAAGGAACATAATTATCTTCATTTGACAGTTGAGGGAACTGGACACATAGAGGTTAAGTGATTTGCTTACGATCAAAATGACAATCACCAGCCAGGCGGGGTGGCTCACGCCTGTAATCCCAGCACTTTGGGAGGCCAAGGCAGACGGATCACCTGAGGTCAGGAGTTCAAGACCAGCCTGGCCATCATGGCAAAACCCCATGTCTACTAAAAATACAAAAATTAGCCAGCCATCCTGGCAGGTGCCTATATTCCCAGATAGGAAGCTGAAGCAGGAGAATCACTTGAACTCATGAGGTGGAGGGAGGCGGAGGTTGCAGTGAGCTGAGATGGCACCATTGCACTCTAGCTGGGCGACAGAGTGAGACTCTGTCTCAGAAAACAAACAGCAACAAAAACCAAATTGACAGTCACCCAAAGAGCCAAAATAAAATTTGTTCATCTGGCTCCTACAGCCTATAACCACTATGCCAGGGGTCAGAGAACCTGGGCGTAAGTAACCAGATCCACTTATAGTGTGACAGGTTCCCATGTAATGTCCCCAAGCTACAGTTTCCTCATTTTAAAGCAGGGATGATTGTACTGAAAACCATAGAGGAGGGAAAGATTTTATGAGAATAAGATATAAAATCACTTAGCTCAATGTCTGGAATACAGTATGTGTTTGATTAATATCAGCTTTCTTCCTTCTGTGAAATGAAAAATCCTTAATTTCAGAGATGTTAGTTTGAGTTATAGAACTTTCATAAATCTTGCTTCACTCCTTCAACCAACGCCCAAGTTAGAATTTCCTTGGAAACTGCAAATTTGTATCACATTTTATCTGCCCCAGCATCCCTGCTTGTTCATTCTGGGAGTAAGAAGAGCCCAATAGGAAAAAAGGGAATTGCTCCTAGTATATCCAAAATGAAAATCAACGTTCTGAAGACATTGTGCTCCATCTCCTGATACACCTTGGAGGGATGGATACGAGGAATTTGAAAGGAAGAAAAGGCTCCGTTAGGTGCAGAGGGTCTCCTGACTGCACACAGAGGGCACAGGGGTGGCGCCTGTATTTTGTCTCTGTGCTCTTTGCTTTCTGTAGACCCAGAGGGAGCCTGGGCAAAGCTGTTGGCAGGAAGTAGCTCAGGGACTTTGCTGACCTTCACTGAACCCAGAAGCCGTGAAGAAAATGACAGAGACAGGCATGTTAAGCTTTTCTGCATGGCAATTTAAAAAAAAAAAAAAAACAAGCAATGTCAAAGGAAATGAGGACAATATTTGCATTTTATAAGATATATTAACTTCTTTAACATACAGAAAGGCCTATCAATAAATAGATAAAATAAACAATACAAAAATATACACAGACATGTACGGTAATTCTTGGATGAGTGGATATTGTAAATATCTCGTAAACATAGAAAAATGCTCAAACTCAGTTAAAGTAGTGAATATCAAAAGGGCTTTAAATTATTTTACACCCATCAGGTCAGTGAGGATTTAAAAGGTTAAGACTACCCAGGGTTGCTCAGGTCGTGGAGAAACGTGCATTATTAGTGAGAGTATAAAATCTGTACATTCTCTTTTGGAAAGTAATTTGGCATTGTCCTTTAAATTTTTTAAATATTAATTTTTTTGGTCCAGCAATTTGTCTTTTAGCTTGCAACGATACTCATCCCAGTGTAACAACAACAACAACAATCTGTATGACATGCGTACGTCAAATACCACATCGGGCATGGCACGGAGTAGGTACCAAACTAGTGACGGTTTTTATGAATGAGAGAATATCGTAAAGCCAGCACAGTGCTAAGCACTTCACCTGTGTTAACTCATCTGACTCTCACAAACAGCCTTGTGAGGCAGATGCCATTTTTATCCCCATTTTACAGATGAGGAAACTGAAGTACAGAGAAGTTAAGTAACTTGAATAAGATCGCACATTAAGTGGCAGAGCCAGGATCCCACCCTTGGCATTCTAGTGCTGCAGCAGCGTTCTCCAGTAGAACTTAACTGCTGTAATGGAAACGGTCTCTAACTTGTACTGTCCGATATGGTAGCCGCTGACTGCATGGAATCACTGGGCACTTGCAATGTGGCTCTTGTGCCTGAGGAGTTGAGACTTGTTCTTATAATATTAAATATTTAAATAAATAATATTGAATATTAAAATTTAAAGATCAAATGGCTATCACATTGGACAGCACAGCTCTAGAATCTGTTCTTTTTTTTTTGACATAGAATCTCGCTCTTGTCTCGGTTGCCCAGGCTGGAGTGCAGTGGCACAATCTTGAGTTCACTGCAGCCTCCCCCTCCTCAGTTCAAGCAATTCTCCCGCCTCAGCCTCCTGAGTGGCTGAGACTACAGGTGCGTACCACCACGCCCGGCTATTTTTTTGTATTTTTAGCAGAGACAGGGTTTCACTGTGTTAGCCAGGATGGTCTCGATCTCCTGACCTCATGATCCACCTGCCTTGGCCTCCCAACGTGTTGGGATTACAGGCGTGAGCCGTGGGGCCCGACCAGAATCTGTTCTTAATCACTATTCCATATTGGCTATGTTACTAGTAGTAATAGTAGAAGCACAGCAGCAGAGGTAATGAGAATATTTTGGTGCATTAGAAGGAAGAATGTTATGGCAGTCAGAGCTCAACGTGACTGAAATAGGTTTCCTCTGAAGTAGTGAGGTCCTTGTCATGTCAGCAGCAACCACGTTGTAGATGAGATTCAGGCACTGGATGTACGAGGAGTAAGAGGGCAGATAACAGTTAAGAGGGGGGAGAGTTACTGACTTTCAAGGTTTAGTTCATCAGTGAGACTCTGATCCTAAATGGCAGATGCAATCCGCACTCCTCATCCCACCAACACCTCAGGTGGGCAAGTGTGTCACCAAAGTTTTTCCTTTCAAGAGCTCTCAAGGGCATACAGCCCCTCAGAGAAGGGGGAATTAACGTTTACTGGCTATTTGCTCTGTGCCAAATACTTTACCAGCCTTCACTGAGAATATTCGAAGCCTTATATGAGTGTAACAAGGCAGACGTTGTAAATCCCCAGTTTGCTTTTGGAGGAATCTGAGGCTCAGAGAGATTAAGTCTCCTATTATTACAGATTACGAAGTAAGACGCAGAGATGGGGTTTGAACTTAAACCTTCCTAAGTCTCTAACCTGCTTCCCTCATTTTTCAGAGAAGAAACTGGAGGCCCAGGGAAAGCCAGAGTCCAGAGGGCCTGAGGCTTTGTCCTGCCTGCCTCCCAATCCCCCTCATTCCTGGAATCCTCTCCACATGACCCTTGACAGATAGAGGACCATCCATTTCCTCTAGAACGTTCCCTGACGCCTCCATTTTATAGCTGAGAAAATGAAGTCCTGTTTAGGCTGGTGATTTGCTCAAGGTCACAAAGAAAGTGAGACCCGAGGCCAAAAGCCAGGGCTTCTGTCTCCCTCTCATGAGCTGCCACCCCTCTGAACCCACCCAGCCCCAGCTCCAGAGGATAGGACACTACTCAGGAGAGAGGCTTGGCCTCAAAGGCCTCTAAGGGTGGCAAGCCTTGCTGTGTCTTCTGAATCCTCTCCACTGTTGGTAGGCATGCCCTGAAGGTAGCGCGTCCGCACTGCCAGGCTTGACACATGCCAGGAAAGGCCTCTCCCAGCCTTCAGGAAGCCCCTAGTCTCCAGCATGTACCACACTGTGCAAGTCAGTGGTTTTTTCATCGAACCCCCATAGTGACTGTAAATTCCTTGAGGATAGAGCCATGACCCATGCATGTGTGCCTAGAACCCAGGGCAGGACACCGTGAGCATCAGGAACGTGTCGTCGAATGGATGACAAAACAAAAGCACAGACAAGGGCACAGTTTCGCTGACTTGTGGCGCTAGCAGCAGTTTTCATCACCTGCAAACAGATATTAAAACCTCTAAGAGGTTTGTTGTAAAATAAGGCACTGAGAGTGTATTGACACACAGTGGGCGACCCACTCGGGAAGTTTCCTGAGAGCAGCCTCACTGGCTTATCCGCAGTTCCTGACACAGGGCCTGACACAGGCATGGCTTTCTGTAAATACCTGATGAATGAGGCAGTGAATGCATGAATGACTTAACAAACAACTATGAATAGGCTGTGAGATTTTGAGAACGTTGTATACACTAGGTGCTCAAAAAGTGTGAATTAATTTTCCTCCTCCTATGAATGTGGCATATGAACCAAGCATTCAAGAAAAGATACTGGCAAGGGTACTGAAGGTCAAAGAAATAGTCAAACAAAGGCCAGAGGCCAGGAAATTGCCAAGTGCCTCAGGAAAGGTCCCAGGGAGCTAATTCCTCAGACCCAGGCCACTGTGTGGTCCGTAACTATGAGAACAGCCCTGGAGACCCTTGCAGTGGATCGAAAAGGACAGTGCTCAGGGCTGCTTTAAAAAGGATGAGCTCAGAGACTTTGCCAGAGCATCTCAGAGAATAACAAGTTTCCGAAGAGCAGGAGAAGCAGGGATTTAACGTTAATGGGCACTGCAGGGTCTGGGACGTCTCAGCTGGGCATCAGGAAATAATTTTTGACATCGAGAGCCATCTGTTGAGCTTTGTATAAGCCCTTCTGAGGGACGTGCATAAGCACAGGCCTGGCGGGATTGTCGGATGTTGCAGCTGGGTGGAAAATTGGCAGCAAGAAGAGGAAAAACTTTCCAGCAAATGTGAATGCATCCCTGGCCACAGAGCCCATTAAGGGTGTGAGGAGGGCCAGAGGGGTGGGGCTCAGCTTGACCACTTGAGACACTGTGATACCCGGACTCACTGCAGGGGGCCCTCTGAGGCTTGCACTCAGGGTGTCAGCCACTTGTCAGTCACTTAAGCAGACAGGAAACAGGAGCCCAGGGTGACTGTATGGACTCTGGCCTCATTCCTGAGAAAGAAGACAACTCCTGACCACTGGTTTTCAGAGGAGGCCACAGCCGCAGGTGGGCCTGGAACTAATGTGGGACGAGGCCTCCAAGCATATATGTCTGCCTTGTTAGATAAGGAGTGTCACAAGAACAGGGGTGGCTCTGCTCGCTCACCACTGGGTCCCAGTGCCTGGCACATGGTGCTTGCCAACCAGAAGATGCAGGGATGAATACTGATTAAGGCAAGTGGCATTTCCTTGGAGGGAGACTGAGGATGCCGCCCACTCCCTGCCCCACAAGCAGTCTGCAAAGCAGATATTATTATCCTATTTATCAGTTGAGGAAGCAGCCTCGGAATCCTTATGCAACCAAACTAATCAGGCTTCTTGCAGGCGTGATTCCTTCATGCCTACCCTGTGCCAAGTCCTGACCCCGGGACAGACACTGGGCATACAGGAGAAGTGCATGGCGGTGGAGAGGGAACGAAAGAACTGAGCTGGGGCTTGCTGGCAACTCAATGACAGCAGCACAGTTTTACTTAGTGAAGGACATGGCTCAACAATAAGGGTGGAAGGGAAAGCAGTGGGAGTGGATTTTTACGAAGACTCTGTCTCTAGTGAGGTAGGAGATCTTAGGATGCCTTATGCAAAACCTCAACTCAAACTGGCTTCAGTGATCATTGTGAGCCTCAACATTTATCATCTCCTTTAGCAAGAAGTTCAGAGACAGGGCAATTCCAGGCATGTTCATCCGGGCTCATATTCAGCTTCCTGGCTTCCACTGCTGCAGTCCCAGGTACTGTGTCCAGATGATTCCCTGTCCAGGGAACCCCAGACCTCTCCTCGTATCAGATTGGCCAGTGGTTCACATTCCCTCATGAGGAAGGGCACTTTTGTAACCTGCCAGTCAGGATCTGCTGACTGAGACATGAAACCATAGCGGCTAGCTGAGCAAAGTCAGGATTCTGTCAGGAGGGCAGTGGGTATTACTGTGCAACCTAGAATGGCTGCTACAGATGGAAAATAATATATGTAGCTCTACTCTCCTCCCCACAGGGCTGTCATGGTGATGCAATGAGATAATGGGTGAAAAGGATTTTCTGAACCATGGAGGGTTCTGCACATGGGATGGGTTGTTATTATCCTTATAGAATAATTATATTTCTATTATAGAATAATAGATGACACTTGAATGCAATCATCCATACTACTTGTGGTGAGCTTTCTTGCTCATCATCCCCTCCCCCCATACACACACCTGTCATAGAGATATGAGAATCATCAGCATTTAAAAATAGGCCAGATACTTCACGGTAATGAAGTTATGGATGTCAGTGCTCTCTGCAAAGCTGTATGCATGGGGGAGAGGTTATTGTGGGATATGACATAGATTTGGAAATCAGACAGCCACAGGTTCCAATCAAGCTTCTATACCTTTCATGCTGTGTAACTTTAAACATGTTATTTAATTTCTCTAAGCTTATTTCTCCACCTAGAAAAAAGGAATAATCATCCCTCTGCAAAGGTTGCTGTGAGAATTAGAGATAAAGTATATCAACACCATACCTGGCACAGAGCAGGCAGCAAATCAGTGATAGCAAATACTTCGGTAGAGCTCTTATACCTGACTCTTTAACCCACCCCCCCATACAACCCTGTGAGGTAGGTACTATTGTCCCTTTTCTACAAATAAAGAAACAGGCTCAAAAACTAAAAGCTTGCCCAGAGTTGTACAGCTAGTAAATGGCGGAGCTAGGATTCGTGAGTTCATGTTCTTACCATCCTACTAAGCCAGCCCTCACTACTGTTACTTTTGTTGATAGTAATGGCACAAAACCAGTTCCACTGCTGCCTTCCTATAGGACCTTGGGCTCATTCTGTCACCTTCCAGGCCTCCACTTCCTCATATGTAATTCCACAGCTTGGCCTTGCAGAGCTTTGCTCCTTTTAAGCGTCATAGAAAAGTGATTAGGAGTTCAGAGTGGAGTCATCCACCTGGGGCCACCTCCTGGTTCTCCCCTTACCAGTGGCCGTGTGACGTTGGCCATGTTGATTGACCACTGTTTTCCTTATCTCTGAAATGGGGATAATGAAAGTCCCTACCTCTGAAGATTGCTGTGACAATTAGAAATGGATGCGTGTCTACACACAGCATGAATGCAATGTCCGGCAAAGAGAAAGCGCTCAATCAATAGTGGCAACAATTATTATCATTGTTGTTATTAGCAAGTCGTCTTTCTCTTCTCTGAATAAAGTTCTTCTGAGAGCGCAGGACTCAATTATTTGAAGGCAGTTTCTTTCAGAAAATCATAGACTTACAGAATGTAATCACTTAACCTTTGAATTTCTCTTCTCTCATCTGCTAAATGGGGGTGATAGTAACTCAGAGAGTTAATATGAGGATTAGGTGTAATAGCACAAATCAGTCTTGCTAGTTTTATTATTGGAACTCTAAGGGAACTTAAAAGGGAACTCATGTAACCATGGTAATTTTCAGCTAAATTTCAGACCCAGAGAAGTTTGATGACTCAATTCAGGTATTGCAGGCAAATTGGTAACTGATGATGGATCTAGAGCCCAGGTAGGGGCAGACCCTGGATTCTACCAGAAGCCTTTGCAGGATTTGAAGACAGCCTCTTTCCCCAGCCATCTGTTTACCACTATCCCCACCTCTGCTCCAGACATACTCAACTCTTAGTACTTGGAGTTCCCTAGCTGTATTGTGCTCTTTCCTCCCTGTGAGCCCTGGCACAAGCTGTTCTCTCTGCCTGGGACACTCTGCCAGCCCACTGCTGTAGACACACATGCATGCCTAGCACATATGTGCATGCACAGTACACATGCATGCCCACCATGTCATCTTAACCTGGCCAACTCCTGGTTCACCTTTAGGCTTCTGCTTAAACTTCCCTTCCTCTAGCAAGGGGCCACGGAGCCCCAAGTTTCCATCATTTAAGGCCTTGATCCTTCTCACAGCATTGCAGGGGAATTGCATATTCTGGGTTTGCTCAGCCACTAAACTGGGAACTTCTCAAAGGCAGGTGGGGGACCTAATCGACTTCCCCTCTATGACTGCATCAGGGTGCTGGTTGGAGTCCCTCCCTTGGGATGGCTGAAAACTGAGCGGTCAGGATTTCGGTGGCAGGGCACCCCAGAGGGATGCTTGGCCTTCTTCCCCAAGTGGCTGTCACTGCCCTTCTCTGGCTAGCCCAGGAACCTGTGACAAATCACACAGAGCCAGCCGCCCTCCCAGCCTCACAGAGCACTAGACACTGAGGATTTGGCTTGCAGGAACATTCTGAACGCATTTCCCACCCTGCAGGCACCTTTCTCTTCCTTCATTTCCCCAATCCCATGAAATCAGAGGTACATGCAGCCCATGTGTGCCAGCACCAAAGTCACAGAGATGCTGCTTCTCACGATCTGCCCAAGAAACACCGAGAAGCTTTGTACACAAGCTTCATTCAGTGCCCTCCACTCCAGAAAGCAAGAAACCCTGTTTTGTTAGCAGCAGTCAGACTCTGCTCTCCAGACTAGGGCAAGATCTGAACTTCTGAGCTTGGGAGGATGAATACCCTTAACCTCCAAGGTATGAACTCTTTTCTCTCCAGATAAGCTTTTTTGGTTTCAAGAAACAAAATCATTCAAACCTCATTTTTTCCCCCCGAATCTAGTGCCCTCAGTTACGTGACCAGCCTTTGTATTAGTTGATTTCTGGTTCCATCCTGGTGTCCACTTCCCCCACGACAATGCTATTAGTCCCTTTGGTGTGGTTGCAGAAGAAGGATGGGTAGAGAGTCTTCCCACTTCAGCTCATTCCTGCTTCTCCTCTTATGAACCAACTACCTTTAGTCTGTCTGGAGCTCATTTCATCAGTAAGATGGAAACAGTAATACCTCTCTTGTAGAAGTGATCCAGGGACCAAATGGATCATTTGCTAAAGCTCCTTTTCTGTAAATGACCAACAGCTGAGGAGAATCCGTGCAGGCTAGACACGGAAGTCTAGTAGACAGAAACTGGGCTCTGGACTCAGACCTGGATTTGTAGTTTACTGCCTGCGGATCCTGAGCAAATCACTTGGCCTCTCTGTGCCTCAATGTATTTGTCTATAAAAGGGGGCTTTTATACTGATACTGTAAGTTCCACAAGGACAGTGTGATGTGTTGAATTGTATCCAACCCCGCACCCAGCCCTGCAAAAAGATATATTGAAGTCCTAATCACCAGTACCTCAGACTGTGACCCTAAGTGAAAATAGAGCTGTTACAGATGTCATTAATGGAGATGAGGTCATAGTGGAGTAGGGTGGGAACCTACTCCACTGTGACGGGTGTTTTTATAAGAAGGCAGCACCATGCAGGGAGCACCCATGCGATGATAAAGGCAGAGACTGGAGTGATGCAGCTGCAAGCCAGGGAATGCCAGAGATGGCAGCAACCCACTGCAGCTAGGAAGAGGCAAAGAAGCATTCCCCTACAGGGCTCAGAGAGAGCACGGCCCTGTCTATACCGTTATTTCAGACTTCTACCCTCCAGAACCACGAGACAATGGATTTCTATTGTGTATTAAATGTCAAGTAATACTGCTGAGTGCGAGAGTGATTCCTTTTGTGGAGCTATGTTGGAAAGCACGGGGAAAGTGCTTAGTGCAGTGCCAGACACAAAAGGTATTTGGCAAATGCTTATTCCTTTCTCTTCTCTTATCCTCCAAAGGCTCCTTTCTGTACAGAGTATCATTTAGGATAAAAAAAAAAAGTCTATTTTTCCTCTGATTTGAGCCTAAAGCCGCCTGAAGGATTCCTGCTTTAAGAGCCACACCTGGCCAGGCGCGGTGGCTCACGCCTATAATCCTAGCACTTTGGGAGGCCGAGGTGGGTGGAGGTCAGGAGTTCAAGACCAGCCTGGCCATCATGGTGAAACCCCACCTTTAATAAGTAAATCAATAAAAGAACCAGACCTGGTCACTTAGGAGCAGGGCTGGGAAGCCATGTCTCTACTTGTCCACTCTCCCCCAACTGCTTACTTTGATTTTTCAAGATTTCTTGGAGTGACAGTAGAGGAATTTCTAGAACTCTTGGCCCTCATTGTATTTGTGCTTTCCCCAAAAAGTTTCTCAAATCTTTATACAAATTTAATGCAAGCAAGAGGCCTTGGCACAGTGAGCAAGTTTATGGAAAGCTGTTTCGAATCAGGGCATATACTGGGGAAAAGCTGTTTTAGAAAAATATCTCTCAGTATATGCTTACATCGACAACACATGGCTTTCTGTTATTTTTTTTTAAACTTTTTATTGAAATACAACAGATATTCAGAAACTCTACAGATGATAAATACACAGCTCTGGTTTTATTTTATATGCTTTGGATTTTCTTCCCCTCTGGTTGGTTTTTTGCCTGGTTCATTGGTTAGACTAATCCCTGACTGTCACTCTAAGATGCTGTGAAAGACAGACTGAAGCCCTGGAAGGAGCTCTAGCCGTGAGCTCAGGTGGCCTGGGTTGGAAGCCCAGCTCTACACCTCATTAGGTCTGTGGCTTTGAGCAAATGGCTTTACTTTGAACATTATTGTCCTCTTCCCAGGGCTGATGAAAGATCAAGGAAGTAAACGCATGAATTTACAAATGTATGTTCTTATGTTTATTACTGTTATTTATCTGGGTTATCTGAGTCAGAAGCACATGGGCATAGGGTTCAACAGAGCAAGATTCAGCATCCAGACTGGTACCCACCAGCTGGGTGACCTTAAGCTGCCTCTCAGCCTCCAAGTCTGCATCTGTCAGCTAGAGAGATGTTCACACTTTCAAGGGGCATGAGAGTCGATTAAGGTAATTTAGCTAAAGGGCCTTCCACAGTGCTAGACACATAGTAGATGCCCAGTTAATATCCCTGCCCTCCCGCCCTCCCACCAGCTGGCTGGTTTCTCTCCAAATCTTTCTATCTCTTGCCTCTTTCCTTTGTACCTAATACCTGCATCATTCCTTCAGTATCTGAGTAGGAGGCTGGACTAATAGATTGTGCTCTTACGTGGTCTTGAGGCCTGGAATTTTGCCACTGTGTAAATTGAGTGGAGGGAGGAAAACGTATTTGTGTGTGTGTGTGTGTGTGTGTGTGTGTGTGTGTGTGTGTGTCCAGGAAGTAATAAATGACTTTAAACAGCTATTTGGAAGCACTTTCTTAATCAAATCTCAGTATGAAAGTGCAGCTTCCAAGCCTCCCCGTTGAAGAGAGCGCTCTGTGACCACAGATTGTTCGAGGTCTGTCTGCCATAAATTTCAGTGACTCCTTGGTCACGTTGGCCAGCAGATTTTGACAGTCAGAGATAATCCAGTTTGGTCTGCGCATTCCCTCTCTCTCACATGCCATGGAAACAGGCCTTTCCATCAGCCCATTTTGAGCCTCCAGAGGTGTGAATGGGCCATCTTACACCCCTCTGGAAGCAGTGCTGGCAAGGTTAGAGCAATCTGTGGGACACCAGGAGCTACAGCTGACGCATGGAGCTCAGTGAGTCTTCCGGGTGTCGCCCCACCCACCCACGACCCTTATCTTTTCTCCTTCCCCCTGTGTCTCCTTCACCCATGAGGCTGTGTGCCCCTCCAGGGGAGGGAGTAGACTTAGTTCTATATCTCCAGTGCCCGCTCAGGGCTTCCCACAGAGAGGTTGCCTGGATGTATGGCTGGGGCTGGTAATGAAAGGGAGGTACAGGCCAGGCGTGGTGACTCACCCCTGTAATCCCAGCACTTTGGGAAGCAAAGGTGGGCAGTTCACATGAGGCCAGAAGTTCGAGACTAGCCTGGCCACCATGGCGAAACCCAGTCCCTACTAAAAATATAAAAATTAGCCGGGCATGGTGGTATGCCTATAATCCCAGCTACTTGGGTGGCTGAGGCACGGGAATCACTTGAGCTCAAGAGGTGCTTGTGTCACTGCATTCCAACCTGGGACCCTGTTAGAAAGAGAGAGAGACAGAGAGGAGAACTGAAGAGAAGAGACAGAAAGAGAAAAAAGAGAGAGAAAGAAAGGGAAAAGAAAGGGAAAGGGAGGAAGGGAGGAAGGAAGGAAGGAGGAAGGAAGAGAGGGAGGGAAGAGAAGGAAGGAAAGGAAGGAAGGAAAGGAAGGTAGGTGTGAGAGAGCTACCACTTCCACTTCTGAGTACCTGCTGTATGTCAGGTCCATGGTAGGCCCCAGACATGCATGCTTTTATGCATTTACTCTTTGTTGGACTCCTGGTAAGGTAGGACCACATCCTGAGGATCCCTGGCTCTAAAAGATCAACCAGCCTGCCTAAGATCACAGTAATTAGTCTTAAATCCAGATCTTACCTGCTGCCTCTCTCCTGAGTGGGAGCCCCACTTGGCCCCTTACAAGTTGTGTGTCGCTGCACAAGTCATATCACGTCTCCTAGCCTCAGTTTCTTTATCTGTCAAATGGGGGTAATGGCCATTACCCCTCCTCCTGGATGTGGTAAAGATCACATGAGATCCTGGCTGTGAAATTCCTGTGTAAAGTGTAGGATAAAGACTACTCACATGTAAATGTTGTTTTTATTAGGAGTTCATTAGGTCAAAATAGGTTGTAATATGCAGTGAGTACCCACTATATGTGGAATTACAATGTGGGCTGTGGCCATATGAATAAACCAGTCCTCACCTTCAGGGAACTTGCTAATAAGAACACCCAGGCAGACTGACGTTTAGTTTGCAGAATTTGCATATCTTTAACCTGGCCCCTGACAATGCCTCAAGGCTGATATCCTGGCATTTACCTCATTCTTACGCTTCTCTAGTCCTGTAAGCTTCCTTGCTGTCCCTCAAATGAACTTGGTAGTTGTGGGGCACCCTACCTAAAAGCTCTTCCCCCCAGGTGTCTGCTGGGCTCACTCCTTCACTTCAGATCTCTGCTTAAATGTCACCTCCTCAGGGAGGCCTTCCCTGACCACGCTATTTAAAATAGCACGTCCATGCCATCACTCCTAACCTCGTACCCACTTGACATCTTTGTATTAGTTGGTGCAGAAGTAATTGCGGTTTTGCCATTACATTTAATGGCAAAAACCACAATTACTTCTGTACCAGCTTAATAATATTTATCACGGTTGATCTTGTTCTATATAGTTATTTGCTTACTTGTTCATTGATGTTTTCTTTCACTAGAATGTAAGCTGCTGAGGGCAAGGGCTTTGTCTTTCTTGTCCATCAGTGATGCTTAGAACACTGCCTGACAGAACAAGCACAAAACAAATTACTGGGGAAAAAAGTACCTACGGTAATGAAAAGATAAATCAAGCTAAAACTCAGGCAACGGATCTGAATAGACATTTCTCCAAGGAAGATGTTCAAATGAAAAATAAGTATATGAAACTAGGCCCCACATCATTTGCCATTAGGGGAAATTCAGATCAAACCACCCACAGTGAGATACTGCTTCATACCCACTATAGTGGCTGGAATTAAAAAGTCAGATAATATCAAGTGTTGGCAAGGATGTGGAGAAATTGGCACTCTCATACACTGCCATTGGGCATTTAAAATGACACAGCCACGTTGGAAGACAATCTGGCAGTTGCTTAAAAAGTAACAATACAATTCAGCAATTCCACTCCTAGGTATATATCCAAAAGAGGTAAAAATATACTCTCACACACAAATATACGCGCAAAGATTTGCAGCAGCATTATGGATAATAGCCAAAAAGTGAAAACAATCCCAGTTTGAATCAACCCAAATTTCATAAATGGATAAACAAAATGTAGTATATCCATACAATGCAATGTTATTTGTCAGTGAAATGAAATGAAATCCTAAAACTTGGATGAACCCTTGAGAAAACATTTCGCTAAGCGAAAGAAGCCACAAAAGAACACATATGATCCCATTTTTATGAAATGCCCAGGATAGGCAAATCCGTAGGGACAGAAAGTAAATGAGTGATTGCCTAGGTTACAGGGAGTTGGAGGACAATAGGGAGTGACTGCTAATGAGTGTAGTTTCTCTTTAGGGTGATGAAATGTTCTCAAATGGATTGTGGTGATAGTTGCAATACTCTGTGAATATACTAAAACCCATTGGAATTACAGTTTAGATGAGTGGCTTGTATGGTATGTGAATTATGCCTCAATAAAGCTGACATTTTTAAAAATTCAATGAATGTCCTCATGGAATATACCTGTGTCAAACAAGCAGACTGGCTGGTAGACCATCCCTATGTGAAGGCCAGACAAATCTAAGGGGCTCTCTTCCTAGTACTGAGGAGACCAGCTTTCCAGGCAGGCCGGTGAAAGCAGAGGTCTGTTCCTGGCAAATGCTTTTAAAAAAAAATTTTTTTTAAGTCCCAGGGAAACATTTGAGGAGGAGAGCTAGAGATCAAATGATGAGCCTGAGAAATTTACTGCGTCCTGTTTTCCAAAGACCGTTTTTCTAGCATAAGTCACAGAGACAAATGGCCTGGGACCCGCTCCTGAAAATAACCACTGTCGAGGAGAGTTGACTTAGTGGGAGCTGCCTGGCCAGGGGAGTAAGACCCACAAGATTTAGTAGGCTGGAAAAGATCCGGGAGGCTGTGAGTCTGCCAAGCTCCTCCCATTAGGGACCCAAGGAAGAAACTGTCATCTTGCTGACTTTTCTGTATATGTATCTAATTCTGTTAAAAATAACATTTTTTGATTTTTTAAAAAGAAAAAAAAATCTCTTCACGTGTTACTTGAAAAAATTAGAATATATTTTTAAAATTCAGGAAAACAATTATTTCTAGTTTATTGCCCTAAGGTAACTGGTCTTAACATTTTTGTGCAGATTGCACCCATATACATGTTTCAACAAAAGTCAGAATTACTTTGTATACGGTTTCTCATCATGCTCTTTTTATATCCTATTTCCCAAGTCACTTAATTTTTTCTACAAATATATCTCATAATATCTGTGTGATATCAACATTGTGCCTTCATTATACAAGTAAGCATTTACTTTTTAACATTAAGGATGTTTTTCCTTTTTAACATTTTTTTTAATGTTTTACTTTTTACTGTTAAAAATGACATGATAAATCCTTACAAGTAAATCTTTTGAGATGTCATAATTTTAGGGATAAATTCCTAAAAGTAGAATTACTCAGTTGAAAAGCTTTCACATTTTAAATATCAGTTTATACTAAATTATACTACTAATATTAATGTATAAAAATCTTTTTTAAGAGGCCAGGCATGGTGGCTCATTTCCGTAGTCTCAGCACTTTGGGAGGCCAAGGTGGGTGGATCACGAGGTCAAGAGATCAAGATCATCCTGAACCCTGTCTCTATTAAAATACAAAAATTAGCTAGGAGTGGTAGTGCACACATGTAGTTCCATGTACTCTGGGTGCTGAGGCAGGAGAATTGCTTGAACCTGGGAGGCAGAGGTTGCAGTGAGCTGAGATTGCATCACTGCACTCTCTCAAAAATAAAAATTAAAAAATCTTATTTAAAAATCAACATCGGCCGGGCGTGGTGGCTCAAGCCTGTAATCCCAGCACTTTGGGAGGCCAAAGTGGGCGGATCACAAAGTCAATATGTGACATGGTAGAAAGCCCCATAAACCTGCATACCTCAACCATACCTCGGCTCTCTGTTGAAACTGCTCTCTATAACCCAGATGTGAATAAGTAATTAAGGACTGTAATTGCCACCAGACCCAGACAATGTGTAAGCAAATGCTAATCTTGACTTTTGTGAACCACTTAAGTAACAATCAGAATGTCAAAAAGTCCCCTGGCCCTCGGAATGTCCGGAACCCCTCACCCTCATCTCCGCCCAGAAGGTGATTTACAGAATCCACTAGCCCTCGGAATGTCTAAAGCCCCACACCCCCACCCCCCGCCCCTCACCCTCACTCCCAAGGTGATTTTTACGGGTATAAAAGTTCTTGACACCCTCCTTTCGGGGCCACGGGTTGCAGAGACGCGAGTCCTCCGTGGCCGCAGGCAATAAAGACCCTGCAATTTGGCATACTTTTGTCTTGGTGTTGACTTTCTATGCTCAGGCCAGTACAACAAATAGATCAAGACCATCCTGGCCAACATGGTGAAACCCGTCTCTACTAAAAATACAAAAAAATTAGCTGGGCGTGGTGGTATGCGCCTGTAGTCCCAGCTACTCCGGAGGCTGAGGCAGGAGAATTGCTTGAATCTTGGAGGCGGAGATTGCAGTGAACCGAGATCGTGACACTGCACTGTAGCCTGGCGCTTGGTGACAAAGTGAGACTCTGTCTCAAAAAAAAAAAAAAAAAAAAATCTATGAGTACCTATTAGACGCCAGAAATTTTCACATTTATTATTTCATTTTCTCATGAGGTTTTTAAAAATAATCTTTAAAAGTATAAAAAGAACTTAACTCAGGCCGGGCGCAGTGGCTCACACCTGTAGTCCTAGCACTTTGGGAGGCCGAGGTGGGTGGATCAGCTGAGGTCAGGAGTTCAAGACCAGCCTGGCCATCATGGTGAAACCCCATCTTTTTAAAAAAAAAAAAACTTGGCTCACACCTATGATCCCAGCTACTTAGGAGGCTAAGTCAGGTGGATCACCTTAGCCCAGGAGTTCAAGGTCACAGTAGCCTGTGATTGTGCCTCTGAATAGCCACTGCATTCTAGCCCAGGCAACATAGTGAGATCTCATCTCTAAAATAAATTTTTTAAATAAATAAATAAAAATAAAAAGAACTATATATGCTAATTGTAGAAAATTTTGAAGCTATAAAAGCATATTTAAAATTTTAAATTGCCCATAACAGTGATAACCATTGTTAATGTGTTTTTTTCACTTTTTAACCAGTCTTTTTTCCTATACATTTATACAAATGTATTCATTCCAAGTATCTGCTTTGTTGGAGGAATCTGACTCTCCATTGTAACTCCAGTCATTTATATCTCACATTTTTTTCCATAGTCTCCTTTAATCCTCAGTGCAGCCTCTTGAGGTATAGACTACCGCTACTGCTGTCTTTTGTTGGACCGCAGAGGAATCCTAGAGAATATCCGTCCAACAGAGAGAAAAGAGCTTGTCCATGATCTTAGACTGCTTTGTTGACTTGCACCCAGCTACCTTGACCACTATTCCCTTGCTACAGACTGCAGCCTCTGATACAGAACTGAATCTATGCTTCACTGCCCTAAAACAGGGTGGCCATGTAATTAATTGACCAAATGAAGATATTTTTACATTAAAGGGGGAACTGTTATTAATCAATGCAGGGTAACAGATGTAAATCGGGGCTGTCACTGACAAACCCGAAAGAATGGTCACTCTAGATTGTCAGATTTCCAGCTCTTTGAAATGCTTTGCAGAAGTGGATTCCTATCCATTTCAAATAACTGGGGAAACCAGTTCTGCTATTCTGCTGAGCTGAGACTCTGAGTAAGACCAGAACACAGAGGTGAGCAATACCTGGTCCTTCTTTGGCAGGATAGTCTATTCAAGCAGTAGACAAGAACATAACTCACTGGAGTAAAAAGCAGGGCATGATACCACTGCATTAGAATTCCTGACCCTCCACGAGCCCCAGACCTTTCTAGCAGAAGCAAACTTCAGTTGTCTTCAATGCCCCATCCTCTGCTCAGAACTGAGTATAATTTCACTTATTCAGTGAAGCAATTGAGTGCCCTATGGCTAGCACATGAGAAAAAAAAAAGAATGCATTTGGTTTTAGGTGGAGAAACTAAAATGTTTCTGGAAAGGATAAATCTATCAGGGCAGTGTGCCACTGAGATGAGTTACCCACTTAGGTCCAAGGATTTTGTTTTGCTTTCTTTCTAGGTGTCATTTATTGAGTAATGGCTGTGTGTTGGGCTAAGTGTTTTACATACAAGCCTGTAAATTACAGGGCTGCCAGTTGAAAGGTTATCAGGAAACTCTTCTGATAATCCAGGGAATTGCCTAGGAAGTAAGTGCCTTTCCTGCAGCCCACAGCTAGTGCTCATGTTTTACAGTTGAGGACTGACACTTTTCCATTGTGAAAACACACGTGAATTTTTCTAGATGGGATTTGATCCTAGACCAATAAGATTCCATTTGGACATTTAGATGGATTTCCCAGGACTGCTGAGCAAAGTGTTAAAAAGGACATTGTGTGTGTTTTTTTTTTTAATCTTTTTTTTTTTTTTAAAGACAGGGTTTCACCATGTTGGTCAGGCTGGTCTTGAACTCCTGACCTCAGGGGATCCTCCCACCTTGGCCTCCAAAGTGCTTGGATTACAGGTGTGAGCCACTACACCCGGCCCAGGAAATTTTGTTAATGGTCTTTCTTTTGGGCAGAGTAATAAACTTGTTAATCAGCTAGCCCTCACAATTTTAGTCCCATGGTACATTCCAAAGATACACTAAGAATCCAGAACAGTAGAATGTTCTTCTTGGACAACTAGTTTGCTCTATTTATAGGTTAGATTTCAAATGCAATAGAAAGCCACCATCACCAATTCACACAAGGATGTAACTGAAGTTGCTTCTCCAGACCTTGGGATTCCCTTGTCCTGTGTTCTCTTTATATATTAGTATAGTTTCCCTAACATATTTCCCCCTTTTTGTTATATATATCTCATCAAGTAACACTTTGATAAAAGTGTAATTGGCAGGCTTGCAAATCTGTCATTGCTTCCTTCCCAAAACCACCATGTTCTATGACAGACCTACAGCTGGGGAGATGGCAGAGGAAACCAGAATTGGCTGAGACTTTACCATGAGCATGCAGAGCGCTGGGCTCGTGGTAGGCATAAGATCACCAATCCTTCAACAATTGTTTGCAGTAGGTATCGTCACTCCTTTTTTTCTAAGGAAAAAATTAACACTAAGAGAAGTAAAGTGACTTATCAAAGGTCACATAGCCAGCAGTGACACTAGGTTTTGATCCTTGGTTTGCCAATAGGAAGTTCATGGTCTTTCTGCTTTAGGTGTGTTTCCCTGATAGACAGGCCTCTCCCTTTCCCTATGCCTGGTGGAAAATCCAAACCAGAGCTGATGAATTTCACTCTCGCCACCAGTTGGAAACAGCATTGAAGTTACGGGTTCTCATCCGGGTCTTATGACCGCAGACAAATTATTTCATTTCTCTAAGCCCTCATTTCTTTACCTGAAAAATAGAGATGAATTTTCCTACTGAGAGTATTTTAAGGAAAATATCTTATGAAGAATCTGGGCCAATTCCTGGCCTCCAGGAGAAGCTCTGTAAATGCCCCCACCCCTCTGCTTATCTCAACCATACAGGTGTCTGCGCTCCCTAACTGCGTTAGTTTGTTTTGCATTGCTGTAAAATACTCCTGAGGCTGGAGTTTCTTTATAAAGAAAATAGCAGTCTGGGCACCCTGGTGAAACCTTGTCTCTCCCCAAAATGCAGAAAGTCAGCCAGGCATGGTGGCACACACCTGTGCTCCCAGCTACTCAGGAGGCCAAGGTGGGAGGATCACTTGAGCCTGGGAGACAGAGGTTGCAGTGAACCGAGATTGTTCCGGTACACTCCACCCTGGGTGACAGAGTTAGACCCCATCTCAAACAAAAGGAAGGTTTATTTGGCTCATGGCGCTAGAGGCTATACAAACATGGCACCAGCATCTGCTCGGCTTCTGGTGAGGCCCCAGGAAGCTTTTAGTCATGGCAGAAGGCAAAGGGAGAGCGTGTGTGTCACCTGGCAAGAGAGGGAGCATGAGTATAGGGAGCCAGAGAGAGGGGGAGGCTCCCAGACTCTTTAACAACCAGATCTCAGGTGAAGTAACAGAGCAAGAACTCATTCAGTACCATGGGGATGGACACCACGTCATTCATAAAGATCCATCACTGTGATTCAACACTTCTCACCAGGCCCCACCTCCAACATTGCATGCGGATCACATTTCAGCATGAGATTTGGAGGGGACAAATATCCAAACTGTATCACTCACTTTCTTTCCTTCTTTTTCCATCCTCCTCTCCTATAAGCCAGAGCTGGGCTCATCGAGACCACCTCTCAAGACACCTGGATGGTTCCCCTCCACCCTTCACTGGTTCTCTGGGTTGTTGGAGTCAGGTGTGATGAGGTTCATTTTAGTCATCCCACTTCTCTTTACCACAGACATAGTAGAAGCTTCTACAGTGCCACGTTCCCTTCAGCTGAGAACCAGGACACGTGGGAAGGCACACCTACACCCCAGTCCCATGGAATCAGGCATCCTCGTTTGCCGACATGAATGTGCATCTGAGCCCCACCCAAAAAGCAAGCTCATATCGTCTGGATTTTCAACATCCCTGCCGAGCTGAGCCAATTAGAAAGGAGATCTAGGCGACTCAGCAGGTGCCTTGTGTTTAAGGAGCAGATCCTTCTTTGTTTTTTATTTTATTTTTTTATTTTTTGAGACAGAGTCTCACTTTTGTTGCCAGGCTGGAGTACAATGGAGCAATCTTGGCTCACCAAAACCTCCACCTTCTAGGTTCAAGCAATTCTTCTGTCTCAGCCTCCGAGTAGCTGGGATTACAGGCATGTGCCACCACACCCAGCTAATTTATTTATTTATTTATTTATTTGTATTTTTAGTAGAGACGGGATTTCTCCATGTTGGTCAGGGTGGTCTCGAACTCCTAACTTTAGGTGATCAGCCCACCTCGGCCTCCCAAAGTGCTGCAATTATAGGAGTGAGCCACTACACTGGGCCCACAAGAGCAGATCCTTCTAGAGTACAGCCCTGGTCTTATCACTTTCCTGCTTAAAAAATTTCCATGACTCCCCAATTAAGGTCTGATTTACTTTTCCTAGTGTTCTCATTCCTATTTCTCACTACTCTTTTTACATAGACCTGTTGTAGCATAATCAAGGTACTCTCCTTCCTTTCTACCTTCCTTCTAGCTTTTCTTCATCTAACAAATACATACTACTGTTTTCTATGTGCAAGACACTGTACTGGGCACATATGGTTATGGCAAGGCAAGCTAGTGGCTGGACACAAACAAGTAAATACTGCAGGGTGAGAAATGTTGGAACAGGGAGGGTCCACAGAGCTGTGGGAGCACCTAGAGTGGGTGCCAAACGCAGGCTTGAAGCATCAGGAAAGCCTTCTTGAAGGAGGAGATCATGAAGTCAAACCCTAAGGATGAGTGGAAGCTAAGAGACATATAGGGTGGTAGTTGTGAGGAGGAGGGAAGAGGAAAGGAAGTGCCCCGGGGAGAAGGAACAAGCTTACTTTTGTCCTTGTGCTCCATGAGTTGCCATTCAGATAGATTTAATGCAACAAGTGCCCTAGAGCTCTGCAAACTTGGCAAAAGGAGAGCAGTGAGTCCATGGAAATGAGAGCAGGCCAGTGTGTCTTGGCAAGTCTCAGTGGACTTGGTAAGGGGAAGCTAATGGTAACTATGAGACTCGGGAGGTAAGGAGACAGGGGAGACAGATTGCTAGAGACCAGGTAAGGATGAGGGCTTTAGGCTGAAGTGTCCCTCCCTCTGCCACAGATATTAATGCCCCCATCTCTTCTCATGGAAATCCTCCAACGCTCAATAAAGCGTTTCTCAGTTCCTACAGTTGAAATGAGCCCCCCAGCTCCTTGCACTGGGCTGCGGTTCTGTTCTGACAGGTCCGACGTCTGCCCTGCCAAGACCTCCTTGTACACTCTCCTCCCCTCCCCCAGCTCCCTTGCAGCTCTGCTTCCTAATTGTTTTGTTGTTGTTTGTTTTGTTTTGTTTTGTTTGAGATCGAATCTCGCTCTGTAGTCCAGGCTGGATTGCAGTGGCGTGATCTCGGCTCACTACAGACTCCACCTTCCGCGTCCCGGTTCCAGCAATTCTCCTACCTCAGCCTCCCAAGGAGCTGGGATTACAGCCACGAGCCACTATGCCCAGCTAATTTTTGTATTTTTTAGTAGAGACGGGGTTTCACCATGTTGGCCAGTCTGGTCTTGAACTCCTGACCTCGTGATCCACCCGCCTCAGCCTCCCAAAGCGCTAGGATTACAGGCGTGAGCCACTGTGCCCAGCCTTGTGCTTCCTAGTTGTATCTCCCTCACCTTCCAGCCCAGTCACTGAATGTTTAGAAAATGTTTATGGAATGAAACAGGATTCGCCATACATTAGTGATCATACACTGTTTTTATAAAAAAGAAAAGGTGAAGACAGCTAGTGTCCCTCACTTTACATGTACATACTTATGCATAGCAACATCTAATGTTTATTATAGGTGTTTATGGGTGCCACACACGGTTCTCAACATGTTACTTATTTTAATTTATTTCATCTTCAGAGCAACCTAAAAATGAGTAGGCACTCTTTAAAAAAGAAAAAAATTCTTTATAAAGGTGTAGAAACTGAGATGCAAAGGGCAGAGTAATTTGCCCAAGGTCACTGAGCTGCAAGTAGAGGAACTGGATTTCAGATGCAGGCAGTCTGGCTCCAGAGCCTGTACCCTCAATGTGACCCTACCCTGCCCTGTACATGCTGAATTGGTACAGCAGTGCATTTTCATACACATATTTCTCGTGTATTGGAATATGTGTATGAATATGTGCATGCATTAAAAAACGTATACTAAAAATAAATTTGAAATAGACGAGTTGAAAAAATATTTTCTAACGTTTTCTTGCGTCCTAGGAAATAGTTCTGAGTACCCTACCTTGAAAATCACTTAAATTCAAAGTTACCAATGAATAAGAGGAAGGAAATTCACGTTTCCAATAATATCTGTACCTCACAGAAACTCTGTGCACTTACTAAGGGCCTGGCACCTTGTTAGGGGCTCCTGTATGTTAGTTATGAATATTCAGAGCAACCCAAAGGCCTGAGGAGAGACCAGGGAATTCATGGGAGAAAGAAGAGGCAGGCATGAGGCCTGGGAGGGTGCAGTGCCATTCTCAGCCCAGGGTCCATGAAGTTTATGATGGAACATTTTACTTAGTTCTGGAAATATTTATTTCGTAAAGCTTGACTGATTTACTCAGGAAGAGGCTGTAACAAGCACCCTGGCCCAACATATCATGTTTCTTAATTTTTGTCTGAAATTCTAACAACTCGGCATGGTATGGGACTGGTTATCTCAAGCTCATCAGAAGCTCTGATTGAAGATTATGTTGTGTCTTTGGTTAATAAGAGATGAGGAAATGAATGTATATTGGCTTAATAAATATGGCCTGAAAGACAGCATCTTTCCAAAACTGGAACCATAGGGGGAGTCATGAATGGGGCTCTTGGCGGGGTGATTTTGTTAGCTTTAACAGACATTTGGTGAGCGCTAACCACTAGCGCATGCATATCACGTACTCACGTACATTATCTTTAGCCCTCACAACAGCTATATTAAAGGTAGGGGTGGCGGGTAGGCAAATTACAAATGAGGGGCCAGGCGCAGTGGCTCATGCCTGTGATCCCAGCACTTTGGGAGGCCAAGGCGGGCAGATCACTTGAGGTCAGGAGTTTGCGACCAGCCTAGCTGACATGGTAAAACCCTGACTCTACTAAAAATACACAAGTTAGCAAGGCATGGTAGCCCACACCTGTAATCCTAGCTACTGGAAAGGCTGAGGCAGGAGAATCACTTGAACCTAGAAGGCAGAGGTTGCCCTGAGCTGAGATCACGCCACT
The DNA here is from genome assembly GCA_963574225.1 of Lagothrix lagotricha. Taxonomy (NCBI): domain Eukaryota; kingdom Metazoa; phylum Chordata; class Mammalia; order Primates; family Atelidae; genus Lagothrix; species Lagothrix lagotricha. Next base: position 81,103 of record CAUYNB010072780.1, on the reverse strand, counting down.
GCACTCCAGCCTGGGTCACAGAGACCATATCAAAAAAAAAAAAAAAATTACAAATGAGGAACTGGAAGTAGTTTTCCTAATATCATAAAACTAATAGGAGGTGAGCCTGTGATACAAACCTCAATTCTGTTGAACTCCAAAGCTCACTCCACAAAAGCAGTGTACCCCAAGACTATACTGTATACTTTCATGTAGGAGACAGATAGAGACAAATAGAAATATAGCAGAGCAGATATATCAGAACTAAAGACAAGGTTAATTTAGAGAAAGGAATGTGGAATGCTCAGCCCTCTAACCCCGGGTGGTCAGTGGTGTCAGGCAAGGGAGGCGCTCAAGGTGAATCAGGAATCCTGGCTTAAAAGACTGTACGGTGAATCATAGCCTGAATTTTTAGGTAAAGAAACCAAAACACAGAGGGAGAAGCCAACCAGAGATTGTACCTTGGTCATTGATTTCTGCTGCTTCAGTTCTTCTTACTGAATTTCTAATATCAACCAGCCAAGTGGCACACACACAGCAGCAACTCTGTAAAATGTCACATAAAGTTAAGCTCAGGGGTTGACCTTAGAGTCATGAAACCTGGGGCTAGGCGCAGTGGCTCATGCCTGTAATCCCAGCACTTTGGGAAGCCGAGGCAGGCGGATCACGAGGTCAAGAGATCGAGACTATCCTGGCCAACATGGTGAAACCCTGTCTCTACTAAAATACAAAAATTAGCTGGGTGCAGTGGCGTGCACCTGTAGTCCCAGCTACTTGGGAGGCTGAGGTGGGAGAATCGCTTGAACCTGGGAGACAGAGGTTGCAGTGAGCCGAGATCATACCACTGCACTCCAGCCTGGCAACAGAGTGAGACTCCGTCTAAAACAAAACAAAACAAAAGAGTCATAGAACTTGCAAAATCCGGCAGGATTTGGTGACTGTGAACCAAGTGGGCTGCTCCTTTGTGGACACACCACAAAAAGCTTCCCACCCTACCCCGCAAATAATCAGCAGCTCTCTGTGCCATCTCCCCCTTACAGCCTCACTGAACCTTAAGATGGCACGCCTGGGCTGCGTTATGTTTCCTAAGGTTCAGTCTGTTTGAAAAGCTGGATGGATATGACTATGTTATAAACCTTCTGTCACTCAAGGCCGGAGAAAATGAGCAGGCCTTGCTGTAAGTGGGTGCATTGTCTTGTACTGTATACTTTTATATGTCTGTGCTTATGTTCTGTAGACGATGTACTGCACATGTTGAAAGGCCAGCCACAGATAAGACTGCATATTATCTGAGCTCAAAGTTCTTGTCCCAAGCCATCACCTCCTCCTTCTGAAGAGCTGAGAGTTTGCTCATAGAACTATAGAAAGCTGGGGTTTTAGAACCATGGCATAATAGAAACTTGGGATCAGACTGACTGATTTACAGCATTTTGGAACTCAGAGAATGTTAGTGTACTAAAATTACAGAATGTTCTCATCTTTGAAGATTAGAACTTAAGAATCCTAGTATGTGAGAACCCCTAGAATTAAGCTGGTCAACAAATACTTTCATAATGCCTACTATGTGCCTCCAGGCACTGTGTTAGATTCTGGATATAAAGATATGAACAAAACTTCCTAAGGGTTTTGCTTTCAGGGAGGTTCCAGAGAATGTCAGAATTTAAGAATCTTAAAATATGAGATTCTTAGAGAACTAAAGCATTGCTGTGTTGAAATCCTAGACTGCCAAAGGTAGAGTGAAACCTTAGATCATTCTCTCCAGCTCTCTCTACTTTTTTACAAGGCCTGGGGCCTGTTCCGGGCAGGTCGGAGTAAAATCTCACTAAGAAGAACATCATTTCAGTTCGGTGACATCACAGAATGGCCAGCTTATAGGGGTTCAGGGATCACCCAGTCCTCACTGCTGCTTTTATCAGTGAGGCCACTGAGGCTCAGAGAGGGGCAGCTGTTTGATAGATCACACAGCCCAGTTAGGATTAGACCCCAGGTTTTCAGGTGTGTCTTAAAAAACAGGCAGAACAGAAAAGGCTTTCCATGTGTTTCCGAGCTTCCCTCTTTGCTAGCCTGCACTGAGGCCCCAGCTCTTCAGAAGGAGTTTGCAGCAACTTTCTCCGCGGAGGCATCAGCCCCGCCCCCGGCCCACGTGTGCAGTAGATCGCCCTGTGTTGGGAGCCCCCCCTCCCGTTGATGCGTGTTTTATTTTGCTCCCTTCCCCTCCCCGTGTGCCTCAAAATCAATTTTCATTATTTTTTCTGTCTGTGTTTGTCTTTGTGGTTCGCAGGTGCTCCCTTGCATTGTTCATCCGCTTCATCAACCCCTATTGAGCAGTCCCCCTCCCCGCCCCCCTCCCCTCCGGCCAATGAGAGCCAGAGGCGGTTGCTAGGCAACGGTGTGGCCCAACCAACCCCGGACTCAGACTCTGAGGAAGAGTTTGTTCCTAATTCATTCTTAGTTAAAAGTGGCTCCGCCAGCCTGGGGGTCGCGGCGAACGGTAAGTCCCTCTCTCTTCCTACTTTTGCGGGTTTGTTTTAAAAAATGTCCTTTCGTTGCCGATGCCTGCTTGGGCCGTTTGCAGGGGCGGAGGGGCCTGGTACATGGTGGACTCCGGGGTAGTCGGGGGTCTGGCGCGCCTCCGAGGTCTCGGGCAGCCCCGCTCCTGCCCTGCGGCACCACTGGAGTGTGCAGGGGCTGGGGGTTTGCTTCGGTCCCCAACCCCCATGACAGACATCAGACAGGCAGATGCAAGGACAAAGATGCACGGACAGACATCACGAGAAGGGAACATCAGGTGGAGGCCCAGACAGGTAAAGGTAGAGACAGAGATTAACACAGGAAGGAAACAAAAAGTTTAAGACATAGGTAACACCGACCAACTACTTCCTCTGTGCCAGGGACTGTGCTAGGCACTGTCACAACCGTGCCCAGGAGACTCAGTATTTCAGTGTCCCCATTCTCATTGGAAAAACTGAGAAGTGTTAGCCCATTACCCATAGAACAGCGCTGGCTTTAAAAGTTCTCCACTTTCACAGAACCTGGATGCAGGCGGCCCTGAAGTCCCAGGAAGCTGCAGGGCTAAGTGCTGGCTGCAGAGAGAGCCACTGGGTGTAAGCATGGATCTGCAAGCTCTCTTATTCTGAGCTCTGCTCTGGCGTTCTTAAGGTGGGAGGCAGGGTGTGGTGAAAGAGCACCAGGGTGACCAGGTCTTAGCCCCTGGTCAGGTGCTGCTAGACTTGATCCAAGGTGCTTGCCCTCTCTGTCCAGCAGAGGCCAGTCCACTTCTTTGCAAGGAAACCCTGGAAGGAATTCAAACCTCTAAGAGGTGGGGCATGGTGTACATGAGGTAAGCTAGGCTCACCTTCATAGCCCCAGGATTTCCTGATGCTAGGAGAAGGAGAGAGGAAATGAAACTATTTCCCCGCAAGTAACTGTAGGTTGTGTGCCAATTTGGCAAACATTTATTTATAAGTGCCTCTGTGGTACTAAATTCCAGGCCAGATTCTGAAAAAGGAGGCAGAGGTTCAAAGACAGTCTATGGACTCTGGAATCAGACAGCTTTGAATTATATACAAGCTTTATTGCTGTGGGAGATTAGACAGATCACATGGCCTCTCCAAGCTTGTTTCCTTAAGGGTAAAGTGGGCATTGTAGTGCCCACCTAATGATGAGCACCCATCATAGTGCCTGGAACAGAGAAGGAGTGTGGTAAATGTGACTTACTACCTAGTGATCTCCACCTGCCTCTAGGGGATTTACAGACAGCCTGTCTGTGAAAGCTCCCAGCACACTGCCTGGCACGTGGGGATGCTCTAAGAAATGTCACATGCCATCTTTTCTCTTGGGAGTACATCATTACAGCCCAACATGGCAAAGGAGGTAGGAACCTAGCCTGTTCTGTGACCAGGGAGGGAGTCTCTCCTCTGTCTGAGAGAATTAGGAAATGCCTCCTAGAGGAGGTGCTCACAGGACTCTAAGGAGTTAGTGAGGTGTGCCAGAGATTACCAAGGGTGTTGTGAGCAGAGGGAACACACAGACAAAGAGCTTGAGGTGGGGACATGGAAAGCCTGGGCAGTAAGTAGGTGTGAACCTTGGAAGGGTATGGAAGGCCATGTGGTGAAAGTCACCTGAGCTCTTTTAGGTACTGGGTTGAGGCCCCCCGCAGCAAATGACACTGAAGGGCAGTCATCACCCACCCTCCTTTTCTAGCCAGGACCTCCCTGTATCTGCTCTCTTTGAACATCAGAGAGATCTTGTCCTTGATGTTTCTCTTTGGACAGGATTTTACACCCTGCATTCTCCATGACCAGACCCAAACCTACCTCCAGGGTCTTTTTCCTCAGTGCTCCCTGAGGTAGGGTTGTCTTTTGGTAGTTCAGTGTCCTGCTCCTCTATGCCTTTTATAGCTGCCTGTGTTTCAAATGATGCACAGAAACACAGGAACCCTGGGTCGGGGGCAAGGAAACCTGGTTCTGGACCCAGCTCTATGGCTCACTGGCTGTTTGTCCTTGGCAAATCACTGTCTCTTTCTAAGCCCCAGTTTCCCCGTTTTGCAGTGGTGGAGCAATCTCTAAGGTACCCTGGTTTTAGGAGTGTCATGTGAAACTGACACAGTTGTTCCTGCCAATAGCCTTCTTAATAAGCTTATGAGGTGGGGGGAAATATATATATTTATGTATGTATATGTGCATATGTGTATATATATGTGTGTGATGATGTTCTTTGTTCATTTCTGAGTGACTAAGCCTTACAAGCAGAAGAGAAGGCAAGAGATTAAAGTCCTTAATCTCTTCCTTTGCAAATTAACTGAACAAGAGCAATCACTTTGTTGCAAGTTCTAAGGCAAATTGATGGCATTATTGCATTATTGATGTGCAGGGAAGGAGATGGGAGACTTTCGCCTGCAGCTGTCTGCTCAGTGGTGCTCCTCCATGCTCCTGCACCCCAGGGGACCTTGTCACTTTGGATCACTTCCCCAGGCCCTTGCTCTGAGTGTCATTATAAAAGTTGGTAATAAGCATGTCCCATGTCTGATGGGAGAGTCTGGGTCCTTACTGGTCTGCTACTCTGGAGTTGGGATCATGAGAGAGCTCAGTGAGTGTCTGCCAGGGCTGGACCCTGCCTGCTGCCTTCCTGTCTCCTGAAACCCAAAACCAGGAATCTTCTATGAGCTGCTACTGGTGTGGACCCGCACTAGTGTGTGAAGATGAGAGGTTCCTGGTACATAGCGGGCCTAATACACGTTTTTAGGGTTTTATTCGATTTTTTTTTTATGGAAGAAAATGTGAAATTATTTTAATGAAATGATCTTTATTGTTTTTGCCAATTACAAAAGTAGCAGTGCTTATTAACATTCAAATAATATGGAAAGGTAAAATGTTAAGTTCTCTTACAATCCTTCCTCCCAGACATAACTGCTTTTAACAGTTGGGTGCATGGTCTTTCAGAGACTTTTAATTTAGTGTTAATTTAATGAGTGAATGAATTAATCAATGAGCAGGCAAAGCTTAAGGACCACAGTGTAGCAGAGAAATGGCTATAGAAACAAGCCTGAAATTGGATCCAGATGTGCAACTCTAGGCAATGTTTCCAACCTCTGAGATCATCAGTTGCTCCATCTGTGAAATGGGAGAAAACCTTCCAACGTTGTTCTGGTGTTTAAACAAGATCAAGCTGATAAAACTTTTCTGTCTCTTCCCTATTTCCAGTACCCCCATCTCCTTCCACCAATTTAAGACTTTAGAAGACCGCCTTCAACAGAGCAATTGTTTTAGGGCAGGCTTCCTCCGAGACTGCATTCAGATTGTATTTTAAATAGCAAAAGGTGCCTCTCTGGCTCTTAAAGGGTGGAAATGAGATAGTTTCCTGTGGGGGGAGCTGAGGCTCTTGGAGCCAGCCTTCCCAGGATCTTGCGCTGGACTCTCCAGCATCACCCCCAAAGGCCCTTTGCCCACAGCTGTGTCAACTCCAGCCTGAGCTGCCATCCCAGCTCTGCTAGGCCTCAGAGCTGCCCTGCTAAAATCCCCATGTAAAGTGCAAAGAGGAACGTAGGGTATCACAGAACAGCTCATTGTCCCTGTGGAGAAGAAAACAGGGAAAGTAGCTTTTTCTCTAATCAAAATCCTAATCCTTCCCCAAGGGTAATCATCCAGAAATCACTGATATATATAAAGAAAGATTTCACTAAAATATCAGCCAGTCACAGTTGAAAAAGCAAAGGAAGTGGTTAGGGTTAAGTAGGTATTTGTCCCTACCCCATAGAAACTTTTCAGAATAAATATTAAATGTTTCATGAATTGTTCTCATCTACATTCTAAAGCAAAGGGCTTTAAAAACTTGGGGGTTGGGGCTGGGCGCGGTGGCTCACGCCTGTAATCCCAGCACTTTGGGAGGCCGAGGGGGGCAGATCACGAGGTCAGGAGATTGAGACTATCCTGGTCATGGAGAAACCCCGTCTCTATTAAACTACAAAAAATTAGCCGGGTGTGGTGGTGCACGCCTGTAGTCCCAGCTACTCAGGAGGCTGAGGCAGGGGAATCACTTGAACCCGGGAGACAGAGGTTGCAGTGAGCCAAGATCGTGCCACTGCACTCCAGCCTGGCAACAGAGCAAGACTCTTGTCTCAAATAAAAATAAAAAACAAAAAACTTGGGGGTTAATATTTAAGAGGGTCAGGGAATAAATAGCTCAGAGAAGGCTGTCAGTTTCTCAAAGCTTAGGTGAGGTAGATGGTGGGTGGGAGAATTTATATTTAATAAGAACTTTCTATGTGCTCCAAGTCTTTTTTATAAAATATGCATTACCGTATTTGAGTCAATTTATGTCCCTTTCACTGTTTAAGAAACTGAGGCCCAATAAGGGGCAGTGGTTTGCCCATTGGCCATTGGTCTTATAAGGGGCATGGAAGAGATTCAGACCCAAGCTTGTTTGACTTCAGAGCCCCAATTGTTTTTCCTTCTGGTGCTCTTTTGTTTGGTTTCAAATATCAGATCCTGTTATTTCTGTCTGCTCCTTAGTAGGAGTTTGAAGAGGGTAAGAGGAATTCCACCAAAGAAAAGCTGGTTTTAAAAGAATTCCAAGGTTTTGGATTCCTGTTACCTCACAAACCTTTATGAAGCACCTCTTACATGAGATGAATCAGACCAGATGACTGGGCATCAAATTTTGGTGCAGCTAGATCTGGCACGGTGGCTTACGCCTGTAATCCCAGAACTTTGGGAGGCTGAGGCAGGTGGATCACAAGGTCGGGGGTTCAAGACCAGCCTGGCCAAGATGGTAAAACCTTACTCTACTAAATATTACAAAAAAATTAGCAGGGCACTGTGGCAGGCGCCTGTAATCCCAGCTACTCGGGAGGCTGAGGCAGGAGAATTGCTCACTCCCAGGAGGCAGAGGTTGCAGTGAGCTGAGACTGTGCCAGTGGACTCCAGCCTGGGCGACACAGTAAGACTCCATCTCAAAAAAAGAAAAAAAAAAATGGTGCAGCTTCTTGAGAGCCAAGCTTTGGGCGCTGGGCTGTCCGTGGCTGTTTTCCGAGCACTGGGTCCCTTCTGCCTTGCCTTAGAGATTTCCCACTGCTCAGCATCACTGTTGTTTGGCAGTTTCGTTGACTTTCTCAGGTCTCAAGCAGCTGGGATTATTTTGTTTTGACTACCAATCCAGTGGAGGAGTGTTTATTTTTCTTTCTAAATGGGAAACACTGCTATGTTTGTAAGCTCCTTCTAAAAGTGTTTTCTTAAAACAAAAAATTCAAGTTAATTTAGAACCTATTCAGAGTCCCTGGGGAAGTCAACTGAGGTCCTTTTAAGTCAGTTTGTGAAATCAGAAGGCAAAATTGTACTCGTTTCTAACAGTTGAAAGGAAGGTCCAGGGAGATTTTTGTCTTCTTTCACTATGAATTTTGTGGCGCCTGTTTCTCTGTTGTTGTTTCATGACAAGTGCATTTGCTTGGATCTGCTTATTTACTTAGCTCTGAGGGTAAAGAACATTGAGGTATGTAAAATTTTCAGCAATTTTGTTCACCACTTGTCTCAACTAACTCTCTTGCATCAAAAGACCCTCGTTGGTAAATAAATTCTTGTTACCCCAGCTATGTAGCAAAGTTAAGTACCTGACTCCTGTCGGCAAGACAAATTGATTTCTTCCTTTATTCATTCATTCATGATGACATTTTAAATGTTGGTGGATGTTTTCCAGAGAGATGAGGGATGAAGGGTATTCTAAACAGAGAGACCCTTTAAAACATGTATTTAATTTATGGGGTAAAATTTCTTAAATGAAACCCTTGGAATCAGAAACACTGTAGAATTTGGAAATGTTCACATTTAAGAAAGAAAAGAGAGTACATATTCTGTATTTTTCCTAACACTCGTACAGTAATCAAATACATCACTATTCCTGCCGTAAAACATGAATAGTTATACTCATGGGATTTTAAAATCACTCCTAGCCTCATGTCAGTTCAGGTCAGGTTTTGCCATTAAATGAGTTTTGTTTAAACATTTAGTCTCAGAGTTTTGGGGTTTCAAAATGGTGGTTAATAGATGGTGATCCTGAATTGTGCCTTCTTAAAAAGTGAAGGAGCCAGAGACCAGAAAGATTTAGCAACTTGCTCATGGTTGTAGAGGTAACTAGATAATTTGAAAACCAGATGGCATGATACAGGTGCAAGTCGCTGACTAGGAAGCTCTGTAGATGTGCTTATTGTTTATCCATGACCACTGCTTAGAAAGGCCTGACCCCTGTGCTATAGAAATGAGAGTTCAGGGGGCCAGCACCAGCAGGCTGGGGGGCTCTGAGACCTGGTCTAGAACTTGGCAACTCTGAGTTGATAAGGAGCATTTCCTGACAGGCCCTCTGCGTCTGGCCTCCTTTCTTTGATGCCCCACTGTCTTCTGTACTGACTCCTCCCTAACAGGCTGGGACTAGTTATTCACATGTCTGGTTTCCTTGTGCAACTCCCAGTTCCTAGAGGTAGGCCTTGCGGACAGTATATCCAGGGCTGAGCACAGTGCCCTGTGTATGTGCTCAAATCAAAATTGAAAAAAAAGTTGATTTCCTTTCTTCCTTCTTTCTACCAGCACCTCTACACACATGCACAGCAATAACCCTAGGAACTTGGCACTGAGGCACATACATGATACAGCTGTGGAGAGTCACAGAGATGAAGCGATTTGCCTAAGTGCAGAGTCAAGATTCAAAGCATGGCCCCAGACTCCAGTGTCCTTTCCACCCTACCAGGTGCCTCCCTCAACTAGACAAGCCCTCACCTGTGGCCTCCCACCTGGGGCAGACCATTCTGCCCCCAACTGAGGGCAGTGGTGACAACCTCACAGGGTCACTTCTGTTTTTATACTGTTGACAAAGCCCTTTTTTATACGTTACCTCAGGGAAACTCTGGTGACTCTAATTTAATTCCCACATTGGCTTTCTAGGATGTAAGGCTTCTTCCTGACCTTGCAAAATAAACAGGTCACATTTTGAATTAATGTAACTGAACATCCTGGGAGAACCAGGGCCCTCTAATTAGTCACTCATGTGACACGATTGTAGACTCTTTGCAGTTCCTTTTCCACTAATTTCCCCAAATACCACTGCATTAAAAGGTACAGAAATAACATTTTTCATGTATGGCTTGATTGGACGTAGGAATTCCTAGACCACCCCCCGAGGAACGCACATTAGCTATGATGTCCAGGCTTTTTCCATCTGGAAACTAAGCCTGGTTTGTGTCCCTGTTGAAATGTTCGTGGCCTGCTCCATGGATCCCTGTGGACACCAGACCACATTTTAAAGCATCTCCTGACACTTCAGGGCCCACACTGTTGAAGAGGCACCTGGAAAGAGGCCAAGGAGAGTGTGGGAGATTAGTAGAACTAACATTTGTGTACCCTCTCATTCCCAAAGCTTGTTCTCCTCTGTCATCTCACTGGATCCATAGAAAAGTCCTGTGAGGCTGGAGGAATGTGTAGGATAGTGAACATTGTGTCCACGTGAGAAACAGGCTCAGGGAGAAGCAGCTTAGCACAGAGCTGCTCCTCGGCCACAGGGCTTGGAACTTGTTTGGGCTTTGTTCATGGATGGTCAGTCCAACATGTGAGGCTCACTGCCATCATGTGAGGCTCGCTGTCATCATATAATGAGGCCTGCTGCTGTCATGTGAGCTCAGTTTCCCAGTTAGAAACCTCATCTGGAGAAGCCTCATCATGAAAACCTGCTTACAGAGAGGCACAGGCCTGGGAGCAGGAGATCTGCTTTGATGCCAGCTCTGCCTCTAGCCTGCTGTGTCACCTTGCAAGAGCCTCGTCCATTGGTTCTTCAGCTTTCTAGTCTGAGCAGTGAGAGAACTCAATGAAACCAGCATTTCCCAAACCATATTCATTTCTGTGTCACTGTCGTCGTCTGTGACACAGCGGTGTGCCCACCTACACGGTTATTTATGTTCCTTTAAACTGCTGCCTTTTCCAAACTTTTTCTCTGTAAGTGAATTTTTTTATTTCAAAAGGAAATTGTATATTACTGCTGCTATCCGCTTGCCATATGGCAAGTGTATGACTTGCCATAAATAGAAGGTAACTGCAAAAATAAATGCTATGAAAGCAGGTTATCCCATTCTGGTGAGAGAATGTCTGCTCAAGGACACTGAGGAGAGATTTGCCTCTCTGTGTTAAACGAGGACATTGGCAGCTGATAGATGTTGAAAACACACTGGTTCCAAACTTAGACTTCCTCCTTGACATCATCCAAAGGGTTGAAAGAAAATGGAAGCTCTTCTGCATGTGACTCGGTGTTATTTAATGTTTGCTCTCACTGTAATCAACTGAAATCACATCCCTAAAGTACACAGCTCTGTGGCTTTTTCCAGTACTCTGTAGGATTTTAGTGCTGCCCCCACAGAGCCTGCTCACCTTGAGAATAAACATCTCTTGCTGCTCTCAGGCCCATCCTTCTTCCCTTTCCTAAACGTGGTCTTTGGGAGCCATCTGTTCCCACCCTCCCCCAGGCAGCCCCTGCCCTCTGCCCCTGTCATCAGGTCTGAGCTGGGTGCTTTGAGCTCAGCTGGATCCCCCATTACTGGTTAATGGCTCCCAGTTTAAACCATGAAACCATGTGTCTTCCTTTTCTCCCTCCCCTCCCTCTCCTTCTGAACTACCATTATTTATATAGGTGTTTGAGATTAAACAACTAAAAAAACATTCGCTCTGCTTTATAAGGCCTAAAAGGACTGAAGCCAGAAGAAAAACAGAAATGGCACAATGTGGAGCAACGGCGGGGGGAGATAGGTTATAGAGGTTTACAGGTCTGTGCTGTGTAGTCTTGGGCAATTTGCTTAACCTCTCTGGGCCTCAGTCTCCTCTGTAAAATGGAGAATAGTACAGTCTTCCCTCGGTATCCACGGGGGATTGGTTTCAGGCCCCTCCCTCCACTGCAACCTCCACAGATATCAAAATCTACATATGCTCAAGCCCTGATACAAAATGGCATAGTATTTGCATATAACTTACAGATATCTTCTTGTATAATTTAAATCATCTCTGTATTACTTGTAATACTTAACAATGTAAATGCTATGTAAATCGTTGTTATAATGTATTTTTAAAGTTTATATTACTTGTATTGGTTTTTTTTTTTTTTCATTATTTTCTGAGTGTTTTTGATATTCAATCAGCCATTGGTTGAGTCTGTGGATTTTGGAGGGCAAGTTGTACTTCACAGAATTGTGGTATAAATGAGAAAATATGGTCAAGGCTTAGAGCACGGTGATTGCTGTATTAGAGATGCCCAATGAATGTCAGTTTCCTTATTCCCTTTCTGGACCCCAAAAGTTTTTGGCCAGATATTCCTGGGAGGCAAGCAGATTCCTATACTCTTACCCCTCCCGGCTTGGAAGAGCCCCAGCAATTAATAGCTCAGTCTGAGAGTCCTGATCTTTAATCCCCCTTCCCCTCCCGGGTGATTTCCAGAGGTTTTGGGTGGGAGAGGGAGCCCAAGGCAGCAGCTAAACAAACATAGCCTGTGGTCTCAGAGACAAAGCCTCAGATGCCCTTGCTGGAGCCCTTACAGGGTTTCCAGTCCCCATAGTTCCAGCGATGGAGTGCTGATGTTTGGTACTAGATGAAACGCCGTGATGCTTTTTCTTTCTGGTCAGCTGGCCTTCCCCCAGAGTTGAAAGGAAAGGAAAATGACTGGTAATTCATTTACGCTCCACTCCTTCCCTCCTGGTGGATCATATTTCTGTAAATAACTCTGGGAAGCTGCTAACCAGCTAACAATAACAGTACCTATATTTGCACTTCTAGAAACCCTTCTTTAGATCCCCCAGTGGAACCTTTGGGGAAATGCACACCTGATGTGAACCAAGCTCCTCTCCCCACTATCTCAGTGACCTCACCAAGCTTACCTCTCTTACCCAGTTGCTCATCTATAAAATGGGAATAAGAATAGCACCCTGCGGAGTTTGCTAGGATAAAGGAGAAACAGGGTAACATCTAAAACACTGAGATCAAGGCAGGTGTTCAGTGTTTGCTGGTCTTCTCTTGGCAAATAATGGAGACCGTTTTTAGAGGGGTAAGGAGGTTATCTCATCAAAACTAAAATTGTGGTCACCTGTCTGCTATCATCCTGAGAAGGAGAAAAAAATGGAAGTGAAGATGATCCCTATCTATCTGCTAGTTTTGCAAAATGCAGCTGCTCTTAGCCAAAACATTCCTACTATGTCTTCTTTCTCCTGGACCGCTTCAGTAGCATCCTCCTGGCCTCCCTGCCCCTCTCTCTCCCTTTAATCCAGCCCTCACAGTGTTCCAGGTGTTACCTCTCAAAGAGCCCCTGCTAGTGCCCTCTCTGGGTTTTCCGCTGCCGGCAACGTGGGTCCTGATCCTTAGCAGGGCAGCCCCAGCCCTTCTTCCCAGAGCCCTACCCTTCTTGGAGCTGCTTACTTTGGTGCAGATTCAGCACAGTTTCACGGTGCCCGGTACACGGCCTGTGGTCAATGTCCGGTGATATTGGCAGAAAAGGCCAAACAAAACCTCAGGAATCAGAGTGAAAACAGGGGAAGATCCTTCTGATTTCGAGTGATATGGAGGAAAAATGAGGCTTGTTGACCCTCAGAACCAATTCGACTCAGCAAATGATTATTAAGGACCTACTATGTGCCAGGGCCCATGGAGGATAGAAAGCAGTCAGCTCACCTCTGTTGGGGAGACAGACACACTAAACAGCTTGCCCTGAAGCAGCCTCCACTAAGGGGAACTGGCGAGGGAGTGTGCCAGGGTGTGTGGGGCTACAGACGTATAATGCAAACTGGGAGGATAGGGGAGCTTCCTAGAGAAAGATGCTAACTGCTGAAGAACACAGACAAGTTTGCACATTCAGGCCAGTCTGGACGTGAGCTTTACTTTTATGTATCTGTAGGACTCCTATAGACTGAATTGTGTTCATCATCAGTACCCCACCACCCCTACATGCATGTGTTGAAGCCCTAACTCCCATAGTGATAAGGCCTTTAAGGAGGTGATTAAGATTAAATAAGCTCATAAGGGCAGAGCCCTGATCTGATAGAACCGGTGTCCTTGTAAAAGCGGAAGAGACCCCAGAGAGCTCTCTCTCCTCCATGTCAGGACACAGTAAGAAGATGGCCATCTACAAGCCAGGAAGAGGGCCCTCACCAGAAAATGAATCCCATCAGAACCTTGATCTTGGACTTGCCAGCCTTCAGAACTATGAGAAAATACATTTCTATTGTTTAAGCCACCCCGTCTATGAAATTTTGTTACGGCAGCCTAAGCTGACTAAGACAAGAGCTCTGGCATAAGGACGAGCCTAGACATCCATACTTTGCATGTCAGTTATTTGTGTGTAACCAGTGCTCCCAACCTGATTGTGGGGTCTGGAAGTATTTATTTCCTCCATTCATTCATTCATTCATCCGTCCATTTATTTAGCGCACTCTTCCTGGTGTGTGCTCTGTGTGGGGTCCTGTGCTGAAGAGTGAACTCTGTTCAGTGCCCACCGTGTGCAGCCATGTGCATTGGGCATGCATGAAGGAAGCACTGCAGTCCTCTGCATGGACAGAGGGAAAAGTCGAGGCTCTCTTCCTCTCTAGGAAGGAAGGGCTGGCACAGCAAAGGCTCAGCTTTACAGCCACTCTCCATCCACCCCGTTCCAGCTCTCAGGGAGCAGCCCTTGAACATGCTCCATTTTCCCTGGGTTTGATTTAGGAGGCAGGCAACATAACTTGCAGGCAGGTGTGCTGGAAACAAGGAGGGCCTGATGACACCTTTAGACAGCAGAACAGATGAGCAAATCCCATTCCTCCAGGGACTTCACCTTTTCCCATTGCATCGAATCTGCTCAGCTGGGAGGCTCTGGAGCAGAAGAGTTAAGACTGTGGGTTTGGATGTTGACTCCGTCATGATTAGCTGTGATCTTTAGCAAGGGATTTTAACTTCTGAGTTTCCATTTTTCGCTTATGTATAAAATAGGAATAATAATAATACCTACATCATTGGTGGTATTAGAATTCAGTGTGAAATAATATATGTGAAGTACTTAGCAAAGTGCCTAGTTATTGTACAGTCTTAATAAATGGAAATTTCTATTACTGTTATTGTCACTCTGGTTAGTGTTTTACTCAGTGGAGCCTTGGAAAGATACAATAACTTGCCCAAGGTCACAGAGATAGTAGTTGGCATGTTTGCATCCCAGGTATGCCTGGCTTTTCACAGTGTCTCCTCACCACCGCCAGGCTGCCTCCCACATCTGACAGCCATCTCTCCCTTTCTTGACAACCCCCAACCAGCCATAGGATCTAAGGGATCCTCTAAAGTAGATCAGAATTTCTTTTCCCCCCACTATACCCCACCCTGCTGCACAGAGCGTAAAGCTGCATGCACATTTTGGGAGCAATTTATGACCCCTGGCCAGAGGCGCCTGAATGGAAACCGCTGAGTTGCACTCCGGCTCTCTGCTCTGTTCAGATGCCCCTATTGGGCCCCGCGTGGATGACAAGATGATGCATGAGGTCTGGCTAAGCAGCTTATTTGTCTGAGCTGGTGATGGCCTTTGTTCTGAGGTGGGTTAATGGTAAGGGGCAGTGGCCCTTTAAGGCCCGGACAATGGGCAGGCTTCTCAGGTCATCGAATCACTCAGTGGAATGGCCCTGAGTCCCTTAGAGCCCCTCAGAACACAGGAGGCCTCTGCTGACCCTGCTCATCACCCATTGATGCTCCCCGCTCCAAGCAAAGGGGAACACTGGAATAATGTAGCGAGAGAATCAAAGAGCATTGGATTGACAAAGGACTTGAGAGGTGGAAACCGAGACAGAGAGAGGACAGTGGTCATTCCTGACTTCCCGCCTTCCCCTGCACCCAGTTCTGCACTGTGCTTTCCTAGCTTGGCTTGTTTCTCTCTCCAAATGCAGCAGCCCCACACCTAACCAGACCAGGCTGATTTTCCCAGCTGCTCCTTTCATTGCTGAAACCTAATGCTGCAGATTACAGTTCCAACTTCACCTGGCAGCCATGGCTCACCCCTTGCCCTACTTCTTCAGCCCCTCTGATCCTTCCCCAAGCCTCCAGTCTTGCGAGAGCCATACTATTTAGCCTCTGCTACCCGCTTCAACAAAAGCAGCTTGCTCCCTTTCATCAGTTTCCTACATTTGCTTCTGAATAAAGATGCTATTTAAAGATAACTTCTAATATTAGAATTTTTTTCCAAGTTTGAAACCCACTGAGTTAGATCAACTCTTTTGTTTTATGGAAAGTTCCAGAGCTGGGATTCAAAGCCAGGCCTTCTGATTCGTGATCTCGACTTCCTCTCAATGTATGCATTCATTTAATCATTACACAAAGATTTCTAGCATACCTACTGTGTGTCAAATACTGAGCTGATCCCTACAGTACTGACACATGTAAGACAGTGCTCCTGCCCTCAAGGAAGGGCCTGAGCATTAACATCCAGTCCTGCTGAGGGTTCAAAACGCAAACATGAAAACGCCTATGGACTTTGGCAACCACGTGGCCACTGGCAACTTTGGTAAGGGCATTTTCAGAATGTGGAGGCTAAAACCAGAGGAAGATGGATGGGAGGAGAGAGGATGCTCCAAAGAGATTGGGCTTTGTGTCACAAATTACATACTAATTACAAAGAGAAAAGAGTTACTTCATAGTGGAGAGATTAGGAATCACCACCTTAACCAAGTGACCAAACTTAGCACTCCATTAGTGAGCCATTCTAATATGATGCAATAAGAAGTACATCTCATCACACATGAGGCACGCTTGCCAAAAATATTTAATCTGGATCCAACGTGAGAAAACAATCAGATACATCCAGAATGCAGGACATTTTGCAGAATAACTGGCCTAGACTTTGCAAAAAGGCTAATACCATGAACAAAAGGACTGTTGAGTATTTGGATGGGTGGGAGGCTCTGGTAGATTAAAAGAGACTAAAAAAATACAGCAGTCAAAGGCAACATGTGAATCTTACAAGTGATTGAATCCTGGTTTTTTGAAATGCTACAAAAAAAGACATTTGGGAAGAATTGGGAAAATTTTTACATATAGTGTGTGTGTTAGGTGATATTATGGATTATTCATTAATAGTCATTATATTGTGGTTAGATGAGAGAATGTTCTTATTAGGAGATGTGTGCTGATAGAAAGTGTACTGCAGTCTACAACTTTCAGATGGTTCGGAAAAACTTTTTACGCATAGAGATGAAGTAATGTGGCAGTATATTAACCGACAGATTTAGATGAAGAGTATATGGGCTTTTGTGTACTATTCTTTCAACTTTTCCATAGGGGTGAGATTTTTCAAAATAAAAAATGGGAGTGACTGTACTTAGATGGGCGACAGACTGGACAATATAGCAACCGAATTTTTGGAAAGTTTTCTTGGGACGGGTGGGATTGGGTGCTTTTTTTCATGAGAGCCCACCCTCACAACCAAGCAATGCTTCACGCCAAGCAGTGACTTCTCTTGGAATACAGAAACTCTCCAAACCTTTACAGAAAACGATCATTTGGCAGTTGTGATAAACCAGGCCCTTCCTGGGCGTGGAGGGAACTTCAGCAAGGCACTGGAGCCGGTAATGGGAACCACATTGGCAGGAGTGTGGGGAGCCCCACCCCAGAAATAGCCCTTCTGTGCGGAGGCAAGACAACTGGAACGAATTATGTACATTCATACTTGTTAAACTGCCTTGGCACCAAAAGTGATCCTCGTAACCTGAGCTTTACGGCGGCACAGCCATACTTAAAGTCGGGTCAGCCTTGCCCCTGCACTCTCTGTCAGAGGTTTATAGCTAAGGCATAAAATAGTTTATCATGAGCTGAAACATGAAAACCTCCTCTAGATTGCAAAGGCAAACTTTTTAAAGTTTTCTGAGGAGGCAGTGTTTGGGAATAAAATCTTGTCTGTCTCCTTCTGCTTTTCCAGCCCGTGGCCAGGTCCACGCACACCCTGCCTCCACCCCACTCCCTTCCTCAAGCCTATACCGCAATCCAGTCACACACAGAAGCTGTTGCATCCTGTGGTTGGAAGGTTCTGTTATAACCAGGGAGTCTTGGTTTCTGAAACTGAGCCCTGAAGCTGTGTGGCCATGGGCAAGTTGAATCCCCTCTCTGAACTTCAGCCTCTTGGTTTATTTGGAGATAATATTTATTACAGGGTTATCCAGACCACACAGCTCTGTGATCCCTGAGTACATGAGACCGTTGCACACAGTGGGTACTCTGTAAACAGTGAAGTTTGCCTCATGTATTGATTTTTCCTTTCCTGAAAGATTTCTCTGCACAATGGAATGTTTGACAGCATTTTACCCACAGTAAAATTTCTTTCAAAAGTGGAGTCAGTCCTCTCAAACCCTGCTGCTGCTTTATCAACTAAGCTGATGTGATATTCTAAATTCTTTGTAGTTGTTTCAACAATGTTCACGGCATCTTCATTAAGAGTAGTTTCCATCACAAGAAATCACTCCCTTTGCACATCCATAAGAAGCAACTCCTCATCCATTCGAGTTTTATCATGAGATGGCAGCAATTCAGTTCCATCTGCAGGCTCCTCTTCTAGTTTTCTTACTGCTACCAACACACCTGCAGCTACTTCCTCCACTGAAGTCTTGAAGCTCTCAAAGTCACCCGTGAGACTTGGAATCAGCTTCTTCCAAACTCTTGTTAATATATGACCCCTCTCCTGTGAATCATGAATGTCCTTAATGGCATTTAGAATGGTAAATCCTTTCCAGAAGGTTTTCAATTCACTGTGCCTAGATCCATCAGAGGAATCACTATCCATGGTAGCTATGGTCTTAAAAAATGTGTTTCTTAAATAATAAGATTTGAAAGTCAAAATTAACTTTTTGATCCATGGGCTGAAGAATGGATGTTACATTAGCAGGCATGAAAACAACATTCATCTCCTTAGATATTTCCATCAGAGCTCTTGGGTGACCAGGTGCATTGTCAGTGAGTGGTAATATTTTGAAAGAAATGTTTTCTTCTGGGCAGTAGCTCTCAACGATGGGCTTAAAACATTCAGTAAACCATGCTGCAAACAGATGTGCCATCATCCAGTCTTTGTCTTTACATTTAAAGAGATCAGACAGAGTAGATTTAGCATCATTCTTAAGGGCACTGGGATTTTTGGAATGGTAATTGAGCACTGCCTTCAAGTTCAAGTCACCAGCTGCATCAGCCCCCGACAAGAGAGTCAGCCCATCCTTTGAAGTTTCAAATAAGCATTGACTTCTCTTCTCTAGCTATGAAAGTCCTAGAGGGCATCTTCTTCCGATAGAAGGCTGTTTTGTCTACACTGAAAATCTGCTGTTTAGCGTAGCCACTTTCGTCAACAATCTTAGCTAGATTTTCTGGATAACTTGCTCCTGCTTCTCCCATCAGCACGTGCTACTTCACCTTGCACTTTTATGTTATAGAGACAGCTTCTTTTCTTAAACCCCATGAACCAACCTCTCCTAGCTTGAAAGTTTTCTTAGACAACTTCTTGCCTCTGTCAGAGTTCACAGAATTGAAGAAACTTAGGACCTTGCTCTGGATTAGGCTTGGGTTTAAAGGAGGGTTGTGGCTAGTTTGGTCTTTTATCCAGACCACTAAAACTTTCTCCATAAAATATAAAACAGCCAAAAGGCTGTTCTACCTTCTTATCGTTTGTGTGTTCAGCGGAGTAGCAATTTTCATTTCCTTCAAGAACTTTTCTATTGCATTCACAATGTGGCTGTTCGGCACAAGAGAGCTAGCCTTCAGCCTGTCTCAGCTTCTGACATGACTTTCTCACTGAGTTTAATTATTTCCAGCTTTTGATTTAAAGTGAGAAGCACACAACTCTTTCTTTCACTTGGCCATTGTAGGGTTACTAATTGGTCTCATTTCAATATCATTGTGTCTCAGGGAATAGAAAGACTGGAGGAGAGGGAGAAAGACAGGGAATGGCCAGTCAGTGGGGCAGTCGGAACACGAACCTTTATCAACTACGTTTGCTGTCTTACACCAGACACAGTTTGTGGCATCCCAAAACAGTTACAGTAGTAACATCAAAGATCATAGATCACCATAACAGATTACAATAATTTAAAAATGTGAAATGTTGCAACAGTTACCAAAATGAGAAACAGACATGAAGTGGGCACATGCTGTTGGAAAAATGGCACCGATGGGCTTGCTCGAAGCAGGGTTGCCACAAACCTTCAATTTGTAAAAATACGGTATCTGCAAAATGCACTACAGCAAAGTGAAATAAAACAAGGAATGCCTGTACATAGATCTCTATAGGGAATCATTATTTTGATTATGAACAGAAATTTTTCCATAATTACTCTTGTTTTTATCTAAAAGGTAGCCAACGTACAGTTCTTAATGAAAGAGAAAATGTGGAAAATCACAGGAAAAAAATTCGATTTTATCCTTTTATTAAGAAGTTTTAGTAAAAGGGAGGGAGAAGCTTTGAAGTCAGATAGAACTCAGTTCAAATCCTAGCCATGCCACTTACTGGGAGAGTGACCCAGGCAGATTAATAATGCATTCTGAGCCTCGGTGTCTTCATCTGTATAATAAGGTATAATAATACCAACCCAGCAAAGGAAAGTGAAGACACAATATACTTTGTGAAAAGCTCTTAGCCCAGTACCTAGCAAATAGAAAGCATTTAATGAACAGAGCTACAATTACTACCGAATCTGAGAAGAGCAGGAACGCTCCTGATATCCAGACCTGTCTCTCAAGTATTGTTCTTGGGCACGAGGAATGACAGACCAAGGGAAGCCAGCTGACATCAAAAGCCCTGCCCTGCAGATCTTCAAATGGATGATGAAAATGCACTGTGATTTCTGCCCTTTTGAAGCTGTCTCTTAGCCTAGCCCTTCAAGCTACTAGGGATTTGATGGGCTGGGAGGACATTGTGGATGAGAAGAAACTTCAATTTGTTTTTTCAAAGTAAGGCAGCTCCTTCAGATAAGGCAAGCTGGTTTGTTCAGAGCCTAGGTTCCCAGATGTGTGGTCAGGTGAGGAAGATGATCCTCATCAGCCTTTTTCTTTTGGGAAACATTCCTAGGGATGGGTAGGAGTGTGGACCAGAATCAGGTTCATTGTTTGTTTGTTTGTTTCTGCCTGAGTCAGGAATATGGACCCCAAACTGCTTGTGCAGAGGTTGAACATTTTCACTGGAGTCGCCACATGTCAGCTGGCTCATCCCAGGCAGATTTCTGCTTCCAATCCCAGCTCTGCCTCTCACTAGTGATGACCCTGGAGAGCCACTCTGCCTCCTTGACCCTCACTTGCTTATCTCTAAGGAAAGAAGAAGACCAGCTGCTCTGCTGGCCTCTTTAGCCTGTCATATGGCCTCTGTGAGATAAGGCATGTGAAAGTATGAGTGCTCCCAAGGAGAGGAACGGAAAGGCGGTCATCACCACGCACTCTGCAGCGAGGCAGGCATGTTACACACACCTTTGTACAACAGGCGTTTTCCCAAAAGCCTATATGCAAACAGAATATGTTGTTACTAAAATACATGGTAAATAGAACCTTTAATAAATGGAAGCATTTTAAGTACAGTATAGGAGATAGAGAAAACTAATATTTACTTACCACCTGCTACTTTTAATTTATTCTGACTTCGTCATCAAGATTCGTGACAGTGTATTTTTGCATGTTAAAGTAGCACATCTGGATTATAAAGATTTTCAAACAGGTTGTCTACAATATAACTAAAGATCTAGGTACATTTCCCTACTAGAAAAAAATGCCTTGAACATTTCTGTCCCTCTGGACAGTTGAGAATTTATGACAGGCAATTAAATGATGTGTATTTGCTGAATGTGAATTTCTTCTGGTGAAGCAGAGAAAGGTAATATATAAAGAGGGGCAGAGGGTAGGAAGGGACCACACTTGTTTCCTGCTCATTTGCACATTGGGTCAGATATTTCCACTCTCTGCATTCCTCAGGATAAGATTCTGCTACTCACACTGACTCCCACCCCCCTCCCCCTACACCAAGGCATCCTTTTTTTTTTTTTTTTTTTTTCCCTATTTCACTTCTTCCAAGAGTCAAGATCCTTCTTGGAACATAACTCAAGCTTCAGAACATACTTCCTTCAGGACTGGAAAATTTCCTAGAAGTTAGGGTGTGAAATCTCCCCCTTCCTCCAGGCCCTCCTGCCCTAGCTTGGGGGTTGCCGCCTACAGACTGTGTTTGCTGTCTGAACAAACCCAGCATGTGTTGTCTCAAAGGTCCACAGTCATTAAATATATCAAGCTGAAGTCCTCTTCTTTGGAGCTAAGAGCAGATGCACATTTCTGGGCTGGGGAAAAAGAGTCTGTCCTAAAGACCCTCATGAGACCTTGTACCAACTCTTGAGGGAGAGTTTCATTGGATTTGAAAGTCTGGCCAGAATTCCCATTGCACTCGGAAGACTGAGCACTTCTGGGCTGACACGGCTTCTCTTGGAAAGACACATGGTACCACGGAAGGGCATAGGCTTTGGAATCCACCAAAACTGGCTTCAGATCACCATTTCTCCAACTTGTGACCACATAGCATTGGACGATTTACCTCCCTCACTGAGCCTTATTTTTGTCTGTCATGAGATAAGGATAATAAATCTTACCTGGCGGGGAGAGGGGGACAAATGAGGTAGTATTCGTGGAAACTTAAGCAGGAAGCCTGGTAACATGCATGGCTCCTCCAGCACAGAGTCTGCCTCGTGTTGCCCACAGAGCTTGCACTTAGGAATGATTAAGAGCTCAGAGGAGTGGGAAGTGGGTCAGCCTTTTTCCTAGAGCAAGCTTGTCCAACCCATGGCCCACAGGCCACCTGCAGCACAGGACGGCTTTTGAATGTGGGCCAACACAAATTTGTAAACTTTCTCGAAACATTATGAGACTTTTTTTAGCAAACTTATTTATTTATTTTTGAGACGGGGTCTTGCCCTATCACCCAGGCTGGAGTGCAGTGGCAGGATCTCAGCCCACTGCAGCCTTGACCTCCCAGGCTCAGGCGATTCTCCCACTCAGCCCCAATTAGGCTGGGACTACAGGCACGTGCCACGATGCCCAGCCTTTTGTTGTTGTTGTATTTTGTAGAGATGGGTTTCACCAGGTTGTGCCAAGCTGTTCTCAAACTCCTGAGCTCAGGCCATCTACCCAACTGGGCTTCCCAAAGTGCCAGGATTACAGGCATGAGCCACCACACCCAGATGCAATTTATTTTTTATTTTTTTAAATTGTTTAGCTCATCAGCTATCATTAGTGTTATTGTATTTTATGTGTGGCCCAAGACAATTCTTCCATCATGGCCCAGGGAAAGCTAAAAGATTGGACACCCCTGCCCTAGAGGAGGTTAGCCCTGGTCCACCACAGCAGTACAGGCTGTCCTCAGCGTGGCTAGCCTCATAGTTCCCCACATACAAAAGACCTCATCCCCCAAGCCTCACCTCTTCTCAGGGATGGACATGACTTCTTCACAGGACTGTCATGGGAGCCAATGAGCGCCTATGTACAAAAGTACCTGGCACACAGTAGGTGCTCAGAAAATGCTGAATCTTACAAAAAAGATATCTGGTTAAACACAGGCGAAGAATGCAGCCTGTGTTGTGTCAAGAGTCAGCTCTCTGCCCATTTCAGGGACAGCTTTGTGAGGTGTGAGTGAGTCCCGGCAGCCTCTGACTGCCCGGAGAGCCTGCTCTGGATTCTACAACACGTTGGGGTGGGCGCTGAGAGCCAAGGGGTTCGTGTTCCCACGCCTGCCCTGCCCCAGCACCTGCTTCTTGTGGGACCCCACTGGCGCCCTGCCAGGGCTTGCCTTCCTGCCTCCCAGCCTAGAGGCCAGGCTGCTTCCAAGTCACATCTGAATGGGTGTTGCTGAGGCCTGAACACAACAGCCTTTCCATATTGGGCACCCCTTACCCCGCCCTCCCTCAGCAGCTTGGCCAAGTGCTTTATGCAAGTCCTGGGTCTTCACACGGAGGGCCACCTGCCAGCCCCACATGCCACTTTCTGTTTCTCAAACACACCTGGCGCCTTTCACAGCTCTGCAGTTTTCCACAGGAACACCTTTGCTAGGCACAGAAGGTGCTAAGTGCTTTTATGTCTCTGGCCTCATTTCATCTTCACAGCAGTTCTGAGACACCAGCATTGTCCCCTTTTCACAAGTGAGGCAACCGAGACTCGGAGAGATCGTGCAGTTTGCGAAAGGTCAGGCAACTAGCAAGTGTCAAGCCCTCAGGGATCCGGTGCTGGAGCGCACAGTCTTTGCACCCGCCAGGCTGTGAGCTCCCGGGAAGAGCTGGAGGGCTCCGCTGGCTTGCCGAGGACATGCCTGCCTGAGCATTCAGAATGCAGGATGTTTGTTCACTCTTTCACCTGACAAAGTGAGGCAATTTGTCAGGTTCTTTTGGTGACTTTTCAGGCAAAAAGGCTCAGGTGAAGACAGCTCTTGGCTTTAACAGAGAATGGCTGGAGGGTGCTATTTCTGGTAGGCCTAGGACCAGGGAGAGAAGAGAAAGCAGCTGTAGATATTGGGGTAAGTGCTTGGCTTGTCAGAAAGACAATCTCCCCACACCTGTGCCCTGGAAACACAATCCAGGCCCTGAGATACGCTTTCATCTGTCACCATGGCGTCCCCAGGGTGACCTGCCCAATCATATCCAAGCCGGTGGGGCTCAGGTTACAGGACCCATTCTCTGGACCCTTGAGTCCCAACAATGCCTGTTTGTCCTTTGAAACTGCCATCTCCCAGGAGGAATGTTAATGGGATGGAGAATGGAAGGGGGGCTGGGAGGAAGAAGAGACTGACTTCGGTCTGAGCCTGCTCCCCTGTCAGCTTCTTGAGTGAGCTCATCCGTGAATGTCTGCTCGTCCTTCCAAGAGACATTTAAACCATCCCCAGGAAAGAGGAATTCATCCTCTGCTCTTCTAGACCAGACCATCACTCCAAGGTGGGGACGGGGGTCCTGTGTTTCATCTGGGACTTAGTCAGCCCCTTGGCAGAGCTTACAGTTCAACTCAAGAAATATTTTCAAAACCAGAAAAACTGAAAATGACTTAGGAAGTTGGTAAAATAACATTATCTTCTGTCCATATGATAAAATTTTAGGTAGTCATTAAAATCATGTTTTCACATATTTGAAAAATAAAAGAAAACTCCAATGTTAAATGGAGATTGGAGATAAACTGTATATACAGTGTGAACCCAATTTGAAAAATATATGCTTAAATATGTATAGGAAAAGATTAGGAGGGCCGGGCACGGTGGCTCATGCCTGTAATCCTAGCACTTTGGGAGGCTGAGGCGGGCGGATCATCTGAGGTCACGAGTTCAAGACCAGCCTGACTAATATGGTGAAACCCCGTCTTTAAAAAAAAAAAGTAAAAAAAAAAAAAGATTAGGAGGAAATATATATATATATATATATATATCAGGGAGTGTTAACACGAGCTATTACTGAGTGTTTTAGCTGTGATTGTTTTTTGTTTTTTTCCTTTGTACTTTATTCTCTTATACATTTCTTTTTTCCTTTGTACTTTTTTGTTTTATACATTTTCCAGAGAAAACGTGTTACTTTAGAGCCTAAAGGAAATTAATTTCTTACAAATTAATTTATTTCACTCCTACTATATAGCTAGGATTGTGCTTGGTGCTGGGGATAAGAGATTTGAAGAAACTCATCTCTGTGCTTCGTGAGCTCAAAGCCTAACAAGCTTGTATAAAAATATATCAGCAGATAACAAAAATATGTTGTTTTTAACAACAATAACAGTGATCACACCGACACATTTGTTAAGTGCTATGGATTGTTCTAAGTGCTTTATGTATACTTGCACTTAAAGTCCACAGTTCCCTGAAGTAGGTGGTTTTTAACGCATTTTACTAATAGTTTGTACAGGCTGCTTATGGGAACATAGAGAATAGAGAGATTAATTCTCTCTGTAGGGGTCAGGATGGCTGCAGCAAAGAATTGGTACGTCTGCAAATTCTTACAGGATAAATGTGAGTTCTGCAAGCAGAGCAAGAAGTTTTTTGGGTATAGGCAATACCATGCACAGAGATACCAAGGGATGAAAGAACAAGACATTGTTGTGAAATTGCTAATACCACGCTCTTTCCTCCCCAGTGAGAAGCTAGAAGGGCCTTCAGGGCCAGTTTATGAAGGGCATAGAAGATCACGCTGTAAAGTTTGAGCGTGATTCTATCAGGCAGCAGTGAGCCATTGAGGAGCTCTGACATGGTCAGCCCTGCCTTAGAGAAAGATCATTCTGGGCTTCTGAAACCCTGTGAAAAGCTCATCCGTATGTGGAGAGAGAAGTGTTCCTCTGGAGACTGAGTGTTGCAGGAAAATTCATCTCCGTTCCAGCTGAAGTAGCAGAGAAGGAGAAAGGAAACAACGGGAGGCCACAGAAATGTGTGATTTCCGTTACCCTTATCTGCTTGTAGAAAGCCACTGCAGCCATGTGGAATCGAGCCCCCAAATGGGAGCTGTATGTGCACAGAAATGTGTTTACCACCCAGACCATGAAACCGTGTTACCTCCAGAAGAGAGACTTGGGAATTCCAAATGGACTTTTGGTTTTGCATGCAATTTCTGTGCTTAGTTAGTCCAAATCACTTCTGTTTTTGCCATAAGAACAAGGGAAAGTCTTGTGTGACCATGCTATAAGTACTTACATTTCAAGCTTGTTTGGAGGTGCATTTATTATAGAAGTCCCCCAACCCCTTCACCATAAACCTGACAACGTGCTAGAAAGCCAGTGTAACCCTCCTTGGTTCCGTTTGCCAAGCTTTTGGCCTACCAGATGATGGTCTGCTCTGCTTGGCCATAGGGTTCTGCTTGCAACAAATTAGATGATCAGAATAATGTAGGCAGTTGTTCATCAGGATTGTTTCTTATTCTAACATTGCCCTTCCTATTAAAATATTCCTTTTGCAATGAAGTAGGGATAAGTAAAGGGCATATTTTTCTTTTGTTGCTTTTGTTTTCAACTTAAAAAAAAATTGACTATGAAATGCACATCTGGGCACCATGGAGCCTATGCTTTGTTGATCTCTACTTAGTGCCAGGTGCTAGGAGGGATGCAAAGTAGAATCAGACATGGATGTGGTCCTTAAGACAGATGCTCATGAGTGGTAAATGATGAGTATCGTTTGGAAAAGGCTGGCTGTCATCACTGAGAGATGCTGGGTGAAAAGTACATAGCAACTGTTTGTACTATTTTTGCAAGTTTTAGGTGAATCTAAAATTATTTCAAAATAAAAAAGGCCAGCACCTAGGGTGAATGGCAGGGTGCCAGCGGGCAGAATATAGAAAGGATTAGCATAGGGTTGTCATTTAAAGTTGCAGCAGGAAGAATCTTGAATATCAGGCTAAAGAGTTCACATTTTATTCTGTAGATTGTGTCAAGCCATGAAAAGTTTTTGATTAAGACCAAAACATAGTCAGATTTCCTACTAGAACAGTCGCTCAAATATCAGGGTGAAAGGATGATTGTAGAGAAGTGAGACTTGGGCTTGTTAAAATAACGTCAGTGGGAAAGGATGTTCTTAAAAAGTATCCGTCTGTCAAAGACAAAATTCCAACACATTTAGATCTTGATTGGCTTTTACTTGTGATTCTAGAATTGAGCAATACTCATTTTCCGATAAGCTGAGCAGAAGAGGTTAGCTTTGTAGACAGAAAAGGAAAGCAGAAACAGAGACCAAAAAGTGCATTGGTTGTTTAGATTAAAGCAGAGGGGACTTCCTTATAATGCTCGCTGAAACTGGCCCGCTTGGGGATGTGACTATCATCTCTGTCTCTCTCTCTCTCTCTCTCTCTCCTGATTTCTTAGAAGGCCAGATAAACAACTTTGTGTTGGCTTGGTAGTGGAATTTCTGCATGAGTGACTCCATTTTGGTTTGCTCCATTGGGCCTAGTGCAGGAGCTCAGTGCAAACCATTGGCCTCCTATAAATTTTGTTTAACACCTAAGAGAACTAGCTCTGCAGGATGTTAATAGGAGCTATTTGAAATAGGGGTTCCATGGACAAATACATTTGGGAAATGTTAAGGTCGAAGAGATTCCTTACTGCAGGAGTTCTCAGCAGCATTGTTAATTTGTTAACTAATATGCACTATGATTCCCTAAGCAGAAGAGATGATATGCAGGGTTTCCCAAAGCTTTTTGAACATGGAACCTTCTCAGGAACTTCTCACAGGACTTGTGTTCAGAAAAGCACCGTTTGGGAAACACCAGCTGGCATTGAAATGGAGAGGTATTTGTAGCACAATCCCTCTTTCTGTATCCTGCAAACTGGAAACCATGGCTTAACATATATGGATCCCCTGGCACTGGGGGGATGGGTGTCCACCAGACCATCTTCTTCCCTCCCCAGCTGTCTGAGCCTGCAGGCTCACGGCCTTTCCCCGTGCACAGAAGGCTCTTCTGTGGGTTTGTTAACAGCAAGGAAACAATAACATCACAGATGCCTAGAGCACATTTCCAACCCAATTTTCTAAAATTGCAATAATGATAAATAATTTAATGTGTGAGAAGGGAAGCATTTTTTAAGGACTCTTTAAGTGTCATTTTTCAATCAAGTTCCTTAATCAACCTTCTTTTTTGCATTTCAGTACAAATACATGGTAGTTTTAAATTCCCTACCCCTTTTATAAGTGAACCCCACCTTGATTTTTGACCTGCATGCTATAACTACTTAGAGCAGCCTCTCCTCCTTCGCCACCCACCTTCTCATTCTCACACTGCCTTGTGGTTAGCAGTAGCACAGCGTGATTATTGAAATGCACACGTTTTTCAGCATTTTATTTTAGTTCGCTAACCCCTCTGATCTTGTCACATCTGCTGGTTTCTACAAGTTGTCTGATCTTCAGCTAGCTAGGTAACCTCTCTGAGCGTTACTTTTCTTATCCTCAGTATGGGAAGAGCAATTCCTACTTCCCATAGCTACTGCAGAAAAGTGCTAGGCACTTTTAGTATATACTACCTTTTAGTATAGTTAGGTACATGGTAAATATTCTTTCTGATGGCCTCTTTTCCAGGGATTAGCATTGTATGCTGCAGTTAACACTTCCTCAGAAACACTTGAGTGAATACAGGTACATTCATACAGACGCCATTAGCCTAATAAAGATATTAGCTAAGGAGTTAATTCCACCTTTAAGATCTTTATTTATTCTTTCTCTTTTGCCTTTCTTTCATTAAAAACACTGAACTTAGCAATCATAATAAGGTGTAAACAACCCAGTAAGGTAGGTACTATTGCTCCCATTTTTAAAATGAAGAAAATGAGACTCGGACTTAAGCTACGTTAAAATTCACATCTTTCAGTTTCCTAAGTACATGTTCTTTAGCATGAGGAATGATAAGGACCCATTTCTTCTTTCACTCTTCAGTCAACTCAACAGTTATTGACATGTACTGGGTGCCATAAGATGCATTCCAGCCCTGCAAGAACTCACCATCTAGTTGAAGGAGATGAAATGTGTGCATGAAACTTACAGGGCAGCCCTATAACACCTCATTTATCCCTCACTGGGGAATGAACTGTTATATTAAGTGAATTTTACAGATGGAATCACGAGACTTTAACTCAAAGGGGCCTTATAGATCTCACTGTACAACCCTATTATTTCAAGGGGAAGAAACACTGGCTCAGAGACGCTGGGTGATCTGCTCAAGGCGGCTCCGTTCAACTGTTGCAAAACCGAAACTAGAATCCGGCTCCTTCGACTTCCTGCCTGGGATTTTAAAAATAAGTTAACCATTTTCTTCAACAGAGTACATATTTCTTTGGAATGTATGTCAACTGGATAGTTCCTACCTTACAGTTTTCTGCCTCTCTTGGTATCGTTGTTATCATCAGCATTATAACACTGCGCTAGAACATAGCAATGACTTCGAACCTTCTTAAATGTGTATCTGATACTCTGTTCCTTACTCTGTGGCCCAGACAGCTTCCTGTTACCCAAGCTCATTAGGTCATTTCCGACCCAACCCAAAATTGCACAAACTGTGGGAACTGTATAGTTAAACAGATTTGTTTGGCTGATTACCTTTGGTCCAATTACTTTATTTCTCTGAGCCCATTTCCTCACCTGTAAAATGGGCAGGGTACAATAACCTTTCTCAGAAGTTATTGGAGTAAAGTTATTGGAGTACAAGGAATAAAAGGTGCCTGAAACTTAATAGGTGCTTAGCGCCCTTCTTCCCCTTCCTTTCTTCCAAGTGTTTAAGAAACTCTTAAAAGTTGCACACTTCCTCACTCACAAAATGCACAGAAATAATGAAGTAGAACCAAAATAAGTGTTGGTCATGAAACACAACCCCCTCCTGCATAGTAAATCAAAAGTCCCTCTACTCCAGAAAAAAAATAATAACTCACATATATGATATCTAGTTTCTTCCTCCCAGGAGAATAAAGAAGGCTTTAACACAAAGCATAATTCATATCATCTCCAGATCTTGGGCCATAGCACCTCATGAAAACTATTAACACATCTCCCACCGCCTACTTTATGAACTCATATAAAAGCAGGTCAGGTGAGCTCGCTCTGGGTAATGACTGAATCCCTGAAGCATATGAAATTTGACCTCGTGTGAAGCAATTGTTTTAAATTCACTCTGGAAAGAGAGAATGCCTTTCTGTGATGTCCATAAGCGCTCCTAACAGCACTGTGGATTTCATAGACTCAGAGAGTCAAGTCTTTAGCACTGGAGGGAAATTCCAGGTCTGCCAGTCTAACCCCTGAAAGATAACGAAACTGAGGACTGGGGAACACCTGAGATGTCCCCAAGAAATGCAGAGTCTGGGGCAGATCCTAGGTAATTCACGTTTTCCTGAGAATCGTTCGCTCATCACATAGCAAAACAATGCAGGGCAATAACTGAGATCTTTTTGGGGGTTCGTGTTTGTGCCTTTGTTTTGTGGTTCCTTTTCTCCCTTTTAAGATGAGCAGGTCAGATTTGATTGCCTCTCTGATTGCCTAGGATTGTGAGAGATGAACAAATGAATGTAAGAATGAACAGAGCCTGCATCAAAGCCCCAATATTGTGACTACAGCCCCACTCTGTCTTTCTGCAGGATCTCCCCAGGCAGCATTCTCTCAGCCCCCCTTTACTGGCCTTTATTTTTGCCAACTGGACCCGTCCTGAGAAGCTACCTCTTTGACCACGCTCCTCTCCCTGGCAAAAATACCGCCCTGAGTACTTGCCTAGTTTAGGGGTATTTTTAAATTCCCAACAGTGTCTCTAATTCCCAGTATACCCTTGTGCTGGAAGCCCCATGAGAAATTGTCCCCTTGTCCCCCCTTTCCCCAGGAAGGTATTTTTAATTTGTATCTGCAGTTGGTAGACAGAAATAGCCAAATGTAAGGCCCTGAGCACTTTATAAAGCAAAGAAGGAGAGAGTGGTGCTCACATTTATTGAGCACTTGCCAGGAGCACCATATGTTCTCTCTTCTCCAGAGGCAGGTATTCTTACCCCCCACACTATAGAAACTGAGGTCCTGGGATGCCAAGTGAGACCGCCAGCTTACACGTGGCTGGCTGCCCTCCAGTGCAACTACCTTGCACTGCCTCCCCAGAGTGAACCTCCTTGGGCTCCTGAACGCTTCTGAGATTGAAACTTAGCAAATCTGCAGCCGTGTTCTCCAGGTTTAGATGTTGCAGAATCTCATTGCCATTTAACGTGGCTGGGTGTTTGAGTGTATTTTTATGTCTTGCCTGGGGCCTGAATAAAAGTTACAAGCAGCACTGAAGACCAAACCAAGAAAGAAAATGTGGGCAACCAACCTTGTAACCTTAGCTAATCTTTAATTATGCCTTAATTGAGGATCTATGAAGTAGATATAGGAAGACTAATAATAATATGCTGAGTTTATGCAGCATTTTAATTTCTCCACTCCTTCACGTGTGTTGTAATAATTATTGCTGCCTTTCCTGATCCCCAGCTGGGTGCCAGATACCTTGTGAAGCCCTTTATATTTTTTCTATTTTATTTCTCTCCTCCACCCTTTAGAGGAGATATTCTCCCCTCCTTACCAATGAGGAAACTGATTCTCACTTGTCCCAAGGAGAAGCACTGGGCAGCCTTTTGCGCCAGATGCAGTCAGGAGGCCTATTCCACAGTCAACTCTAGCTTCTAATTTATAGGTGGTGCTGCCTGTGGAGCATGGTGCCCAGAGAACAGGGGCTGAGTTCGGGCCCTGCTCCAGCCTCCAGGGCACATCACTCTCCCCTGTGGAACAGTTCAGTGACAAATATATTGAAGCCCAGCCCAACAATTCTATAAAGCAGGGGTCCCCAACCCTGGGGCCATGGACCTGTACCAGACTGTGACCTGTTAGGAATCAGGCCACACAGCAGGAGATGACGGGTGGCATTACCGCCTGAGCCCCACCTCCTGTCACATCAGCAGTGGCATTAGATTATCACAGGAACCCAAACCCTATTGTAAACTGCAGAGGGATCTAGGCTGTGTGCTCTTTGTGATAATCTAACTGATGCCTGATGATCTGAGGTGGAACAGTTTCATCCCAAACCCCTATCCCTACTGCTGCTGGTCCACGGAAAAATTGTCTTCCATGAAACTGGTCCCTGGTTCCAAAAAAGGTTGGGGACCACTGCAGTAAAGTAAGTCTCCCCATCCCAGTTGTTTATACAGATGAGGAAACTGTGCAGCAGAGAACTTTTTTAGCTTAGCTAGGTCAGATATTAGTGTTAATGCTTGCTTTTCAGTACCAGCTATCCCCCTACCAAGTGAGATAATCCATAGAGTCTCATGCTCATGGAGGCATCTCCCACCAGAGGCCAAATCTGAGGCCACAGCATCATCAGACTGAGTGACCTGTATCTGCTATCCCCAGACTGATGAGCAGAACTCCTGTCATGAGGAATTAGTCCATCATTTCACAGGGCGGGGGCCCCCACAACCGGGGGGCGGGGGTGAGGGAGTTGTTGTTTTCTGACTTGTTTATTTCATTTTGCAAAGATCTGGGACATTGACAGGTACAGGAAGTGAAGTTGAAGCCTACAGTGAGAACGTCCGCTAGCAATGTCATCTGGTTACTTCACAGTAATGATAACAGTGATTAATTATCAAGTTTTACCATGTTCCAGGCAGCCTACTAAGTGCTCTACAAGCCTGCTAAATCCTTCCATAATCCTACGAAGTAGGCATAACTACCTTTTTTGTTGTTGTTAGAGATGAAGTCTTGCTCTGTTGTTCAGGCTAGAGTGCGGTGGTACAATCATAGCTCACTGCAGCCTCAAATTCTTAGGCTCAAGTGATCCTCCTGCCTCAGTCTCTCCAAGTAGATGGGACTACAGGCATGCACCATCTCTGTTATCCTGCTTGTTGCTCTAAATGTTCATCATGTCTTTTCTTTTTCTTTTTTTTTTTTTTTTTTTTTTAGACGCAGTTTTGCTCTGTCACCCAGGCTGGAGGGCAATGGTGCAATCTAGGCTCACTGTAACCTCCTGCTCCTGGGTTCAAGCAATTCTTCTGCCTCAGCCTCCTGAGTAGCTGGGATTACAGGTGCCCACCACCATGCCCGCCTAATTTTTTGTATATTTAGTAAAGACAGGGTTTCACCATGTTGACCAAACTGGTCTTGAACTCGTGACCTCAGGTGATCACCCATCTCGGCCTCCCAGAGTGCTGAGATTACAGGTGTGAGCCACTGTGCCCGGCGCTTATTGCCATTTTTAAATGAAGCAACTAAAACACAGAGTTTCCAGTAACTGGCTGAAGGTCACTAAAGAATGGAATTCACATCTAACCAAGGTGGGAATACTGATCTGTCTGATTTCAGAATCAATACTACTCTTTACTATTCAATACTGTGACGCTACCCCATAGCAGCTTAGTGACCCTAGGACAGTCACTTAACCAGATACACTATAATGGAAACAATAACACCTACTTCACTTGATTTTGTCAGGATTAAGTAAGATAGTTTACCGAAAGCCAGTGGATGCCGATAAAGGTGGTGTTTCCTTCCTTATAAGATCAGTGGCAAGTAAATATTTACTGATTTCACTTTTAGATGCTTTGATGCAAATGTTATACCCACCGCTTAATTTCTACTGCACCTCTTTTACATTCAACAGCTGAAAACACCAGTGCTTTAGGCTGTGTGTTTTAGAGTCAGACAAACCGCAGGCCCCAGCCAACTCCCTTCTTGTGGAGCCTCCTTTCAAGGCTGTGGATATCCTTTCTTTTTAATATGGGGCTGCTGTTAGGACTCAGACATAGCGCGTCTTTTAAAAATACTGGCTTTGAGGGAAAGAGAGAGAGATTGAGAGAAACCTTGCAAGCCACATAGGGAAATCGTGGACAGGATGCTTCTCCAAAGTCCATTTTGTAATTATTCTCAAGAGAATCCATGGAGAGCCAGCACCTTTTAGGCTGCTCAAAAAGTGCCCTTGTCTCCCTAAAAGGGAGAGTTAACAGGCTGGGGAAGAGTTGCTGGCGGCCATCAACATGATGAAGTGAAATTTCAAATTACATTAGATGTTTGCTTAAGGAACAACAGATGAGGCCCTGTGGATTCTCAATCCTCTTGACTACACTGCAAAACGAAAGCATAACCATTTGGAACCCTTCCCCTGGACCCTATGAAGTCTGGGCCCAAAAGATGACCTTTTAATGATAGCTTCCTGCCTCTGAAGGGTTAGGGTGTGTCGAATTTGTCTTTGCTCCGGGCCTGGTTTTAATCATTGCCACAGTCAGAAGAAAGGGCTCTTATCCACACCGCTTACTTTTAAAAATATCTGAGATGTTCTTTGAGATTATAATCAAAAGTTTTTGGATAAGGTTCCCTGTCCTTTACCTGGTAGTCTGCAGTGTGACCTTTGTCACATTCAGCGAGCTTCCATTGAGAACCTGTTGTGGCCCGGGCTAGTTTACATGGGTGGGTGAATTTCATCTTCCCCAGGATCCTGGCATTGAAGCTTTGTATTTTCCGCATTTACAGGTGAGCAAACCGAGGCTCATAAGTCATTGTCAAGATCGCACACAGCTAATGGATGCGTAATACTTAGCCCTTTGGAGAAGGGAGGGAAACTGTTTCTGATAGAGGGACCTGCCTATGTGTGCAAGACTAACTCCAAGTTCATTGCCCTTTTTTACTAGACTACAGCTAATTCTGTCATCAGGGGGAAACTTGACAATATTCAGTGGACAATGAGGAGCCACAGAAGGTTTCTGAGTAGGGTAATGGCCTAAACAGAGCTTTGGGAACATGGATCAGTTCGCTTCTCTTCCTTTCTTAGTCATTCGCATTTAATCTCAACATTACTCTGTAATTTTAAAACCATGCACCCAGAGCAAGTACGCACTTGATGTGGAAAATGAGACCTAGAAAAGTTTTATAAGCTGTCCGAGGTCACAAGCTTAGCATTCAACCAGGACATTAAACTCTCACTGTAGTCTGAGCACCATTTTCCCTTGGGCAAACTACCAGCCCAGCAGCGAACTCAAGTCTTCAGAAGCCCATCCTCTCTGTAAAGCGCCCATGGTAAAGTTAAAATTAGTCCAGGACAGAGGCACAGAGCTGCCCCAACCAGTTTAAATTGTTCAGACCTCTGTCCTCCACCCAACAATTGCAACGGGTTCTGTTCAGAATCTAATTAGTCTTCAAAGAAACTTGCTGGTAAAATAGGCTCCCAGCAGAGAAGGCTTTGTTTTCAATGTTTGGTGGCTAAAAAAAGGCACATTTTGCACCAAAATGAGAGTCTGGAGGTGGTGAACTTTTGACCCAAGAGAATAAATCCTTGAAGGGAAAATCTACAGCCACCTGAAGCTTGGCTTGGCTGCATTTATGCAAATGGACCCAGCCCCAGCAGGATGTTAGAAACCATTATAACCAGGTTCCCTCTTTACCACCTCCCCCAGGGGCCCTGATCCTTGGCTTAAGTTCTGCATTTCCATAATAAAGGCCACCAGCTCCCATTTCATCACGTAGTCCCCAAGAACCATTTAAAAACCCAGGCAGCCCCATTGTAGGAGGATTTCCCTGGCTCTCCTTCCCTGGCCCTCTCTCCCTCTTGTCTGTCTTCTGAACCTGTAAGTTTTTCTGAGGGAGAGATTAAATCAATTGCAAAGAGCTGTTTAATTAAACTCTCCCCCTCCCACCTCTAAAGTTGCTGGAGACTTCTATTGACTTCTCCTTGGCGATGCCTAATCACTGTAATTTAGCAGATTCTGTAATTACCTGCCGCACACGGAAGCAGTTTGATCGCTGTTTCTTTGTCCTGCCTATTTCAACCTCAGCTGACAGCCGACTTCACCCTCCAGGAGTGTCTGGAATATCCTGGTAGGAGGCAGGGTGATCTGAATTTACAGGCAGCCTTTGAGGGGTCCAGATTTATAGGCAAATGAGACCAAAGGGCGGGTAATGCGCATTCTGAGGATGAGATGGACTTCCCGTTTCTGCAGGGTGACCTGCCGGGCTGCAGGTGCACGGAGGCACCTGCCAGAGCACAGATGGGTGGGTTTCCAGAGACTCCGGGCCCAGCCATGAGGTTCACAGTGCACTCTGCCCTCAGTCATCCTGCCAGTGCGTTTTTCATTCTGCAAGATGCAGACACAAAACTGTAGGAAGTGGCTCATGCCACCTTCCCAGATCTCCCCTTCCATAAACGTAGCCATTAACTCCCTTTTACACATGACAAAAGTGAAATGAGACTTTCCAACTAGTCAGTGATGGCACCTAGATCAGTCCTGGTCCGTGTCACTTTAAAGCCCACTCCACCCAATCAGTGCTTTATTTGGTGGTGCCTGTCCTTGGGTTAAGTGCCTCACTTACGGTTTTCTATTTGATCTTCACAAAATTTGTTACATAAACAAGGTTGAATTGTGAGGAAAACGAGATTTTAAAAGGGATGTGGTATGTACAAAGTCACACAGTTAGCAAATGGAGGAGTTGGAATTTGAACCTATGTGGATCTGAGTCCAAAGCCCAAACTCATAACCTGCACACTTTATCCCTTTTTAATTATATTGTGAGTTCTCATGTATTCCAAGGCTGTGGAATCTATTCCGTCAAGCACCTTGCAGATTTTTGAACTATTTCCACGTTGTTTTGATTTAGCTTTCTTATGCACTTAAATATTGAGAGTTGTTACCTTAGAAATTAGTAGCAGAAGGGTGTTTTTCCTCCCGGGCTTTTATATATACCTGTAGTGTTAAGACCATGGGGTGGCGGTGTATTTTTTGCTTCTTAACATAAGATATTGCCCTCTCAAAACTTTCCAGCAAGGAGGGTAGGCCAGCCCTGGGCCTCCTAATCTATTTCCAGGAAACTGCTTCAGGGCACATAACTTCTGACTGTAGTCTGAGCTGGGACCCGCCCCCCAGGGGCTGCTCTGTGTAAAGAGCTGCTGAGTAAGGAGATGGGGAACCTGGGGCTTGCTGGGGTAGTCTAGGGGTGCGTGGTGATGATGGTGACAGCTTCACAGAAGACAGTGAGCCCACCACAGGACTATGTCTGGTTGGCAGGAACTAGCAGGCAGTAGGGAGATGTGGGTTTGGTGTTCTCCTTGGAAGAGGCTTCTAGGGTCTCAGCAGGACAGACTTAGTGGGGCACTACACACCCTTGGGGTGTCGGGAAGTTTGCAGTGGAGGCTGTGGCTGTTATGAGGATTGCTTTAGATCGAGTGTGATTAAAAGAGAGAGAGAACAGGACGTTTTTCTTCCTTTTAGAATGGAAGGGAGAAAGCGGAGCTTGCCTCAATGCCAGTCCTCTGACAGGGTCTGTGTTTTGACATGGTGCCTGACTTGAAGGACCTGGTTGGCAAAGTTGACAGAAAATGTCACACACATCTTCTAGGGCTTCAAAGTGAAGAGCCCTTTGCCTTAACACAGGTGTGTGAGTGTCGCCACGTGTGTCTGGGTTGAGTGAGCACTTTGAGATAGAGCCAGCCTGACACTGAGCAAACCTCCTGTTTTGAGTAACAGCTTCTGTAAGAAAAGCCTCTATTAGCCACTCTTTGAGTCCCATTCCATCCTCTAGATATTTCCTTTATATTTTTGACCTGTATAAACTTTTTCTCATTTACCTCCCTTAGCCAACCATCTTCTAATGTTTCTTGACACCTGCTTAATTATTTTTAGTAGAAAAATGAGAGAAGGGGTGGCGTAGAGCCAGCTACATTCCTTATAAATTTTGTTTGTGTTTTTTTTTCTAATATAAAAATGACACATCATTGGTCCTTTTCTTTGAAAATAAATGGAAATAAATTGCTGTGCAATCCATGTAGACAAAGCAAATATATCAGTTAAAAAATGGCACACAGCAGCTAGCAAACTACTTTAACATTGCATCAATTCCTGTCTAGTAGCCACAATGCACGCAAGCAAATTATTCATCAGAAACAAGCTCCAAACATGCAGCAAAATAATCCATGTGAAGGAATTCCAACATCCTGCTCACACATGGACTACAAGCAAATAGTTCACTGAATATTCGTGCACAGCAAGCAGAGAAAAACATTTTAGTGATTTGTACAAAAAACATATTTTGGTGAGCGTCAGTGCTTTATAAAAAGCAACAAAAATGTATAGTATCATAAAGATTTTAATCCTTATCTTCCAAACCTAGAATATGCAAAGCCAGGTAAATAAACATTTCCAAAACCTTCGAAAACTCATGTCCCTGGATTCCAGATGATTCTCCTAGTCACTGCATTAGAAAGCAAGTCATCTTGATCTGTAAAATACCACCCCACAGCTCTGTTTATTGTGTCCTTTTTCAAAGTGTCTATAATATTAACATCAAACCTGATGTTAGAGCTGTGCCTCTGTGGCTTAAAAAAAAACCTTTATTTGTAATTATTCCTAAATGAAATATGTGTACAAAATTTTGAAAGTTAAATTTTAGGCCAGGCTTGGTGGCTCATGCTTGTAATCCCAGCACTTTGGGAGGCCAAGACGGGTGGATCACCTGAGGTCGGGAGTTCGAAGCCAGCCTGACCAACATGGTGAAACCCTGTCTCAAATTTAAAAAAAAAAAAAGGTTAAATTCTAGTAAAAGGTTTATAATAAAACATATCAGTTCCTTGCCCCATTTCTTGCCCCATGCACTCCCAAGTCTCACTCCCCAGGAGACAGGAACTCTAATCTCTTCTACCTGTTTCTCCTGCTGTTTACTTCCGTGTTTCTAAACAACATGCATGTACTGCTATTTCTTCACCTATTAATTGTACACATTATCTGTTGACTTTGTGCAATAGAGGAAGACTCCCACGCCACCTCCTCTCTTGTTTTCTCTCTCCGCATACAGCTCTAGCATAATTATTATAATCATTTTTGTTGAATAAGTAGTCGTTGGTTATATTACTATGATTATGTAATGTGTGGGCTTTTGGGTTTTGTTTTTTGATTCTTCCCAGAGCCAAATAGTGCACTGTAACCATCCCTCTTTTCTTGTGCATGCCTTCATTTATTTTCTTGGAGTTGTTCATTGCCTTTTTTGACTCTTTGCCTTATTGGAGAAATTTTAAGTGGTTCAGTGCAGCTAGGACAAAATCCTTAATATAAGGGATGCAGTGACTGACAAGGCTGTAAAAGGGACCAGATTTTTTTTTTTTTTTTTTTTGAGACAGAGTCTTGCTCTGTCACCCAGGCTGGAGTGTAGCGGCACGGTCTCGGGTCACTGCAACCTCTGCCTCCCAGGTTCAAGCAATTCTCCTGCCTCAGCCTCCTGAGCAGCCAGGACTACAGGCGCACACCACCATGCCCAGCTAATTTTTTGTATTTTTAGTAGAAACGGGGTTTCACCATATTGGCCAGTCTGGTCTTGAACTTCTGACCTTATGATCCACCTGCCTCAGCCTCCCAAAGTGCTGGGATTACAGGTGTGAGCCATCTTAATGGCCCTTGAATGCCAGGCTAAGGAACTTGGACTTGAGGGTAGCAAGGAGCTGTGGAAGGGCTTTAGGCAGGGAAGTGACCTTCTGGAACATTCCTCTGATGGCTGTGTGGAGATCCATATGGAAACAGTTTTTAAACTCACACGGAGGAGTGTATGAAAGCATCTGCATTTTCAGAATCTTTCCAGCACAACTGGTGTCATCTTTAGGAAACGCCCACACTTGCGTGGAAGTTTGTCAAGTCACTGACAGACTCCAGCTCTCCTGCACTTTCCTTCCCCAAAAATGTGGATACATTGTAAGGAAGAGTAAAAATCATCTCACAGGTATACCCAACTGGAATTTCCCGATTAATCTGAAACTAACCATTCTCAAAGAGGTCCAGGTTATGGGCAACAGGAAAACTACTACTAACACACACACACACACACACACACACACACACACACACACACTTATTTTTAAGTAAAAATACCTAAAATGCTGATGGATAGATTTATGTATTACCCATCACCAATGAATTAGAATTTGTTCTACACACAGACATCCAACTCTTAAGCTGAAATCACACAAATCTCAGTTGATACTTTTGGCTCTGTTTTGTTTTGTTGGGAGAGAAGCTGGAAATGTCAGGAGATCAAAGTTAGAAAACAGAATAAGAATTAAGATTTAGAAGGTTACTCAAATAAGAACAGAAAGAAACTAGGGTTTGTATCAGTGGTGGTGTGTATGAAATTACTTTTAATTTTGCAAAATCACAGCTTTGCCCTCTCAGCCTGTGTAAGTGAACCTTTCAATTAGCATTCATAAAGACGAAGGCCCCAGTGTTACAGGTGACCAGGAACTATCCAGATTTCTGAGAGGGCAACTGACCAACTTAACTGCTTCTATAATATACAAAGTTAATTTGCTTGTCACGTTCTTTAAATTCTATTAGTATAGTTATACATTGCTATTTATA
This sequence comes from Lagothrix lagotricha, assembly GCA_963574225.1. NCBI lineage: Eukaryota > Metazoa > Chordata > Mammalia > Primates > Atelidae > Lagothrix > Lagothrix lagotricha. The sequence goes on along the minus strand of CAUYNB010072780.1, from coordinate 40,793 downwards.
CCAAGAGACAGCCTTTTAAAAATGATTTTTGCTGTTTTTTCTTATAGTTGGGAAATTCAGCCCCTAACCAACTCATCACCAGAAACGCAGTGGCAGACAGCTGTTAGGGCCACACATTATCCTCATCATAATACCTATCACTGAGGGAGCCCCTGCTATGTGCCAGGCACTGTCCAGATATCTTCACTAGCATTGCAGCCTTTGACACTCACTACAGTCTAATAAAATGTCATTTCTTGCCTTCATTTTCTAGTGGAGGAGAGAAAATGGGATTTCCCCAACGGTGTACTGCTGTAAGTGGTAGAATTGAGATTTATTATAAAATGAGGTTGATCTGATTCTGTGTCAGTGGAGATACTTTTGGCTGTAATTAGCAGAAAACTTAACACCAAGTACTAAGAACATATATTGTGTCACATAAAAGGAAGCCCAGAGGTAGGATGGGCCTCAGGGATGGCTGCTCCAGACACCAGCAGTATCACAGACCCATGTTCTTACCCTGGTTTTGCTCTGCAGTACTCAGGCCGGTTTCCCCTTGTAGTTGTAGGGTGGCTGCTAGCAGCACTATGGACCATGTGCTTGCTCACTGAATGGTCAAGAGAGACTGGCTTCCATTGCTCAGTATTAAAAACAAAGAACAGGCTGGGTTGCAGTGGCTCACAACTGTAATCCCAGCACTTTGGGAGGACAAGGTGGGCAGACCGCCTTTGGTCAGCACTTCCAGACCAGCCTGGCCAATATGGTGAAACCCCATCTCTACTAAAAATACAAAAGTTAGCCAGGTGTGGTGGCAGGTGCCTGTAATCCCAGCTACTTGGGAGGCTGAGGCAGGAGAATTGCTTGAACCCAGGAGGCAGAGGTTGCAGTGAGCTGAGATCACGCCATTACAGTCCAGCCTGGGTAACAGAGTAAGACTCCATCTCAAAAAACAAAAAAGAACAAAGAACAGCTGGGTGCCATGGCTCATGCTTATAATCCCAGCATGGAGGCTGAGGAGGGCAGATCACTTGAGGCCAGGAGTTTGAGACCAGCCTAGCCAACATTGTGAAACCCCATCTCTACTAAAAAATATATATATATACAAAACTTAGCCATGGGCATGCCTGTAATCCCAGCTACTTAGGAGGCTGAGGCAGGAGAATCGCTTAAACCCAGGAAGCGGAAGTTGCAGTGAGCCAAAATTGCACCACTACACTCCAGCCTGGGCGACAGACTGAGACCCTGTCTCAAAAATAAATAAATAAATAAAAATAAAAACAAAGAACAGTTTTTTCCAGAAACTTCCGGAAATCTTCTCATGGAGTTTCACTGGCTCATACTGGGTCACTTGCTCATTCCTGAAACACTCATTGGCTCAGGGGATGAGGTCACCCTTAGATCAGTCAGACACCTTGTGTATAGATCAGTTCCCCAAACCATACTGTTGTTACTCAAGGGAAAAGGCAGAATGGAAGCTGGAGGACAAAGGTCTTTCATCATATCCAGGGCAGGCTACATCATTTATTAGGCTCCATGCAGAATGAAAATACAGGGCCCTTCGTTCAACATTTTTTCAGAATTTCAGGATAGTGTCAGCCCATCAAACCAAGTATAGGGCCCTCTGAGTGCAGGGCTCTGGGCGACTGAAGAGTTCACACACCCATGAATCTGGCCCTCACCTCAGGCCACCTGCTGCATATGACGTTTAAGTGTTCACCACCCTGCCTCCCACCTGATAGCAGGGACCAGCCACTCTTGTGTGTCATTGTATCCTCTGTGCTTGATTCAATGCCTAGCATATGAGAGGTGCTCCAGGAAAAAAAATACTTGAGAAAGGAGTGCTTGACTGAGCTCATGTCACTGGTCTAAGGAAATGGTGATAAGCGGTAGTGACGGAGACGCTGAGGATGCCCTGAGCACAGTCTGGAGACTGGCATCATATATCTCACCTCCTTCCTTGGCGGAGTCTCATCCTGCTCCTGAGATTCTTCCACCTCCTCATGCAGCCTACCTCCTGAGTGCCACATCTTGTATTTTGTACTTGAGGGACATTTTTGTTTAAGTCGCTTTCCTGCCATTTCACAGGTCCTAGGCCTCTGGGGCTGATGCCTGCCGAACTATAATCACATATTTGACATGTTTGACCAGGATTCTCAGGCTGTTGCATTCATTAACCGCTAGTCTTTGCATCACCATGCAAAGGATTTTCTTTTTGATGTTAAAACTTGCTTTTGGATAGGATATTCAGAAATGATGTTTGCGCCTGTGTCAGTCCAATCAGTGTTTTTTCTCACATAGGAACGTAGGCCTCATTTTGTCATAACAGTTAAGTCAGATTTGTTTGCAGACAGAGCACTGTGTGGCCTCCAAGGAGAAACAGGGATTTAAAGAAGTATTTAGACATGTTGTCCTAGTTGGAGGCACCAGGCAAAAACACAGGAGGAGTTAAACAACAAGAAAATTGTCATCATAAAGACATCATGAGGGCAAGGCTTAATTAAATTAATTGGCTTTCGAAAGGTATAGGCTGCATTCCTATTATTTTCTGCCTGTCTGCCTTTCCTCACGCTGTCTCTGCATATTTCATACATTGTCCCTATCATTTAATTCTGCCCATCCTTCAAGGCCTCCAGAGATCACCTCAGAGGCCTGAATAGAAATGTTCTGCAGGTGCCTGCTGCATGTTGACGTCTGATAGGCATTTATTGCCTTCTCCTGGGCACTGTCTCCCAATTTTGCAAGAAAACATCAGTCCGTTCCAGCCCCATCACGTTCATTATACAGCCTGCGTGCCAGCAGTTCCCATGCTGCATCTGCTTAGGGCTGTCGTCTCTAAGCCTGTCTCCTTCAGGAGGCTCAGTGCCTTGATGGTAGGGATGACATTCGTGCTACTCCCTCTCTCCATGCCTGTCACATGGCCTTGGACGTAGTAGGTACCAGTGAAAGTTGGTTGACTTGCCTCTGTACTCCAAAGGCAGAGAGTCTGTGGGTTTGAGGGCCTCAAAGGAATTCTCATGATCCTCAGTCTGAGATCACAAGTGAGATAGGCAGTGTGTGATTTCAGTCTAGTGATGAGCCTTGAGCTGTCAATAAGACACCAGGCTCCCGAGGACTGACACCTCCCTCCTGAGGACCGACACCTCCCTCCTTACCTTGGTCCTGCACCTTCCATCTCTTGGCCTTCCCTGTCAGTCTACTGGGAGAGCAGGATTCCCCAGGGAGCCTGGTTGCTTTGGCTACAGCCCTGCTATGCTGCACAGATGGGCTCAGACAAGGCAAATATGAACGGTCAGGAAGGAAGTGTCTGTAATTATAGCTCAGACCTCAAGTGTATGCGAAGGGGGCAGTCAGACTGTCTTCATGGAGGCTTTTGACATTTAGAAATATTCCTAAATGCCACATTTGAGTTTGAGAGAGAGAGAGAAACAGAGATGTATTTCCGATGTTCCCTTGGGCACAGTGCATTTGTCTTTGGACATGGTTGCTGTGCCATGGCGCTCCCTGTCCAGACCTCAGCTTGGGATAACCAGACACATGACAGACCCAGGCATCTCCCCAATTGCTTTCTAGACCTAAGAAATACCAGGCCGTAGGTGGGCCCAACACGCTGTATGAATGCCAGCCTTCAACGGATTGGCTTTTCCCAGCTTTTCTGAATCCCTGTAACATACAATGTCAATGGTAGACAATGGAAAGAAGTAGAAAGACCCTGTGCTTGGACAGTCAAGCTAGTCCTTGGTTTGAAGCCACCGCTGATTAGACAGCCTCATGCTAACCCTTCACTTCCCTGAGCCCCAGTTTCCTCATTTGTGAAATGAAATGAAGTTGATCGCATTAAATTTCACGGTGCTGTAGCATGGATCAGAGAACCCAGATTTAAAGTACCTAGCGCAGAGCCCGGCACACAGGAGGCTCTGCATTTATTTAGGAAGAAAGTCTGGCCCCCACAAAAATGCACTCTTTGGTTGACCCGACTCAACGAAGGGTCATGAAAACAGCCACAGACTCAAACACATTTTTCCCCATTTGGAATTATTCTGCCTGATTTGCACAGACAGTTAAGAGAATGGAAACATTAAAAAGCTTTTTAAATATATGTAATATCTTGTTTGATGTTTTCCTTTCTGGGATGAAGCCTAACATCTATCAGATGGCTGCTTTTCCCTAATTTCAGTCATTAGATTAGAAGGGATGAGGTAGTTTGTCCTTGGGGAGAAAAAAAATCAATGTGAATAAGTGTGATTAGTAACAGTGTCCAGGAGTAATGCGACGAGAGGACGAGACCGTGAACAAAGCTACAGACTGTGTTACTGTGACCCAGAGGATGCCTCTTCCTGCCTCTGGGCTCAGCAGTGCAGCTACTCCCATTTCCACACAGGTCATGGTCTGTCCACCTGGAAATGGATGTTTCTTATTACTTAATATCCACAGATCATTACAGGACATTTTTCTTAAGAAGTGGAAATGGTCAGAACTTTATAGTAGTAGAGCATTCTATTTAAAACATCTCTGGTTTTTAAAACATTTTAAGCATTTGCTGAGGTGTGGATGATGTCTGAGAGAGTGCTTCCTGCTCATCTGTTCATTAGCATTTGCACCTATTATGTAGCAGGCACTGGACTCCGTGCAAGTGACATGGTGATAACCAAGAGGCATCTCCAGGGGCTCACAAATCAGTGGGGGACATATGCATGCATATGAGTTAGTGTACTAGCTGGGTAAGTACAGCTACCTACCTTATGGTTTGGGGTTCCTGGGGCACAAGGGAAGGTGTGGTCAGGTCTGCCTGAAGAGTGATGTGGTGTTTCAGCCTCTGAGTTCTAACCTCATGGATTGAGGAGGGTCTGGTAAAGGCATTCTAGGCTGATGGCACAGTGGGGGCAGGTTAGGCAGGACTCCCAGCTGTAAGGATGGAAACCCAACTCCAACTCATGTTTTTAAGAAAGGAAAATGTCATGAATGATGTTACTGAACGTCCAGGGGCTCCTTTTCCCATCAGTGCAGCTAGATCTAGGCATTGAGATGTCTTCATGAATCCCTCCTGACTCTGTTTCCCATTGTTTTGACCTTATTCTCAGGCAGGGATTCCACATGTGAGGACAAAGGGAGCCCCCAAGTTTATCTACTACCAGCCTTGTATCCTAATGGAAAAAACAGTGCCTCTGTTTCTCTAGCTCCAGAAAAATCTTGTGATTGCCTCTGGTTGGCCTGACCACAGTCACATATCTGCCTAAATCAGTCACCCTAGCCAGGGGAAAGGAGGTGTTCTCATTGGCTACCCAGTCTTATCCAAATTCATAGGCTGAGAGTACAGCCTCCCAAAACAAAAAGATAATTTCATTATTAGCAGAAATAGCAGGCAAGCAAAAGCCACATAGGTACACTAGAGGGCCAAAGGCACAGTGGAAAGAAACGGCCTTGAGCAAGACCAGTCCTTCATGCCTTGTGGAGAAGAGGCTAAATGGACAGCACTTGTCTTATTTTTCCTCCGATTTTCTAAGGTCTTTGTGGCATAGTCGCCAGCACAGCCAGTCTCTGACCGCACCCCATACCCAATTGCAAACTATAATACCTGGGCAGTTACAGATCACTTCAATATAGCGATGCTGTGAGCATTTGCCATTATGGCAAACAGCCCAGCCAAAAACTGTGCTCATTGTTTTGCTATACTGGCCAACCTTCAGGGCTTCTGCTTGGTAAGCATGGTAGTTCCTAGGCAATATGCCAGGCGCTTCCGATGACATGCCATCCAGTAGAGCGTAAGAATTAAGATCTCAGACTCTAGAGCTAGACCGCCTAGGTTTGGATCCTGTCTCTATCATACAAATCTGTCCCTGGGCAAGTTGCCTAATATCTGCTTTGTACTGCAGTTTCTCCATCTGTAAAATGGGAATATAATAGTAACTGCCTCATAGGATTATCACACAGACTGGGTTAATGTGTATAAAGCACTATTTACCTGCCTGCCACATAGTATATATTATATATGGGAGTAGCATTATTGTCACGATTTTTCTTCTACTTTAAACAACCCATCAAGATAGATCTTCATTTCACAGTTGAGCCTCAGAGAGTGTAACTGACCTACCCTCTATCAAACAGCATGTAAATGGTAGAGCTGAAATTTAGGTCTTTCTGACTGTTTCTGACTCTTAATTTTTCCACCCACCAGTGCTCGTCTGTGTAGGATCAAGCATTTGTCCATTTATGTACTCTTTCATTTAGAAAAATGGGGGCCTATTTCATGTTAGCAGTGGACCAGGTGCTAGGGATCCATTTATTGTGTTTTATCAGAAACTCTAATCGCGCCGGCTTTACATGTGCTTGATTTTGAAATGGGGAAACAATAAATGATTAGTTAATAGAGATAGTTTATATAAGAAACAAAATATTTTAAAACATAGGATAATTGTGGGTAATCGTAGGATCCTGGGAGTGAAAAGTTTGGAAACAACTGACAGACATATTTGCTGAGCAAATCAGGTCTAACTGAGGTTCAGAGAGGTGAAGTGACTGACCTCCGTGCCCCCAAGATCATGGCAGGGGAGGAACTAGAACCCAGGCCTGCCACGTGCCACCGCAGGACGGAGGGCACAGCACAAGCAGGCCAAATCAGATATACCAGGGTGCCTAGTGACGCAGCTCCCCCACCCCACATCATTCAAGACAGTTACATTGCTCAGTTACTTTTTATCTAGATAATGCAGAAATCTAGGAGGCTACAGCAAGGATAGAAGTATCTCTACCCAGTAACCAACACAGAGCAAGCTCATTGCAAATGTTCACTGATATTGGTTGAAAATGATGATTAAGCCCCTTTGAACTATTACTTGGGTTTCTGAGTTGTCCCAGGGAATCCCAGAATATGAAGCAAAAAGGAAGAAGAAAGGGGAAATAACATTTGTCAAGTATCTGCTGTCTGCTGAGCATGGAGTTTGATGGGTGATGTGGAGGGAAGGGGAAGGACAGAGAAGAAGAATTAACAAGCCTGCATTTGGACCCTGGCTCTGTCTCTGTGATCTTGGCACCTCTAATAGCTCCCCCTCTTACTAGTATATGTTATTTTGGACCAGTCTACTGACTTCTCAAAGCCTTGGTTATTTCAAACTTGGAAATGGGATAATAATATGTATTTTATGGGGTTGTTTTTAGAATAAAATAAGTTCATGCAAGTAAAGAACTTAACACAATCTCTGGCACATAGTATTCACTTAGTAACCATAGACATTAGGATTGTAGACATCGTAAATAAACTTTGAGATTAGACTTACAATCAGTAGGTCTTGTGTTGGGACCATTGGGAACCCAAAAACTCATGTAGGAAACTCATGTTCTCTCGTTTAAGCTTCAATCTGTGAGTAGGTACAATTATCCCCATTTTATAGATGACACTCAGAGAGGCTAAGTAACTTGTCTAGACCACACAGCTGAGTCAGTGGCAGAGCCGGGATTCAAACTCATGTCAGCCAAACACTGAAGCACTTGTCCTCTCTAGGACACAAAGGCAGCTTGGCCTTTCTACTTTATTTCTTCCTGAAAACAAAGGAAGCAGCCGGGTAAAAGTTTATTCCTCCTACTTTCTTATTAAAAATAAAAAATAAAAAGAGAATGTGGAATGACAGTCAGGGATGGGTGGAATTCCTGGAGGACGTGCCTCCAGATCCCAGTTTGCTTCAGATTCGTCAAGATGCCAGGACTGGATCTACACTCCTTCAGTGGTGTCAGCGCACCTCTGCATTGCAGCCTGTATTGTCAAGAGACATTACTTCAGGATGCCCAGGGCTGTATAAATTAGGCAGAGCAGTGATCACTGTGGTTATGTATATAACTGTTTGATTAAGGTTCTATGCCAGCTGCATTATTTGTTTCACAAACCTGAGCTGGGCTGATTGGATTTCTCTCTCTCTCTCTCTCTTTTTTTTTTTTAAACATAAGTAGATTCTGAAATTGGAAAAATAAAATACTCCACAGCTGAGAGAAAAGAATTAACTTGGGAGATGAGCCCAGGTGGCACACACAGGATGTACATTTTTTGCACTGAAATAAAGTTAGTGTCATTTGGGCCCTGACTCGGGGGTTTTGGGTGGGGACTGCTCTATAAACAGTGTGATGCTATGGTAAGAGAAGGGGTAGGAGCTGGGAGTCAGTAATCTTGGGTGGGCATTGACGAGAAGTGTAGCACTTAAGAGGACATTCTCAAATACTACAAATAATACTATTGACAGAACACCCACTGCATGCCAGGTGAAATGTACAGGTCATTGAAGGGTGGAAAGTATGCCGTCGCCATTAGGAGTGTGGGAGTCGAAGCAGACAGACTTGGATTCCAGTCTTGGCACTTAGTTGCTATGGAGCATGAACAGATTCTCTCCTGAGTCTCAGTTTTCTCTTCTGGAAAATACAGATAACAATAGCTGACATTTAGTGAGTACTTGCTATGTGTCATGTGTGTTCTTAGCACTTTACATGAATCCTCATGGCAACCGTGTGACTAATATCTCTATATCTCAACCAGGAAAATGGGCACAAGAAAAGCTAAGTAACTCGTGAAAGGCCACAGCTAGGAAATAGTAGAGCCAGGATTCAAACCCAGGCCACCCTCCTAACATACTGTATTAAGTTCCTCTTAAACCTACCTCTGAGGACTCTTGGGAAGATGAAATGGAAAGACAGTGGGCTAAAGATGCTTTGCAGACTAACTAGCAGCCCAGCAAGCCTTCAATACTCTGGGCCATTGTTGGTATTATTACTACATTTCTCATGCCTCGGGATTGAGCCAGACACTTTGCAGAGGACTTCAGGAAGACAAAATTTCTTTTATCTGTTTCTAGTATGACTTGGATTATGGACATTGATGGATGGAATACCTGCCCAAGATCTTCTGAGCTTATATAAAATAAAAAATAATAAACTCACATGTGGTCAGTCGTAAGTGATGAAAAGCATCTCTCTGATTTGTACAATTAGTTGGATGCTTTCTGCCTTTTCCCCCAAGTGGGGCCTTTTAGGGCCTGAGGAAGAAGGTAAAGGTCACATGAGTACGGGCCACCCTGCTGCCTTGTGACTTGCCGGGGGTGGATGGCCACTCTTCCGTGAAGGTAGAGGGCTTTGCATGCACCTTCTGGAAAGGCTGGGAAGGACTCTGCATTTGGAGTGTGTTTTTGGGCTCTATCACGTGGGCAAGCTGCGTATCCTTGCAGAGTCTCCATTTCCTTCCTTGTGAAAGGAGGATAATAACACTCGTCTCTTAGGATTGTCGTTCTGGTGTGTTATCAGACAGCAACACTTTTTGTGGTCCCCAAAACATTCTTCATCTAACTATTGATATTGTTGTTCAAGCATAACAAAAATACGTGAGGGGTTTTTGCATTTAATAAATTGCTCAGTGCATATAGCTGAGGTACTTCAAAATTAATTTTTTCTCCCTCTGCGTCAAGAGTAGAAAGAGCAATCAGAAGTGTGTATTGGGATCTTAGCTTTCATCATTTCCCAACAGTGTGACCGTGGGCAGGTTTCTTGTTTTGTTGTTTGTTTTTTAAATCAAGATGTCACATTTAACAGAATTGCCCCAAATGCTAGGGCCTGAAATATCCCATCGTTGAAAAAAAATTGAAAAATTTCATAAAGTTGTGAACAGATTTCTGAAGCTCCGTTTTCTCATCTGCAAAATGGAGAAATTAAGGCCTACTCTATGCTGTTGCTCTGAAGATGAACTAAGGATACCTTTGTAAAAGCCCTTAGCACAGTCATGTGTCAATAAGTATTTATTCGCTGGTTCTGCATGGGGGATTTTTTTTAAAGAAACGAAAGAAAATAAATTTAAAAATAAATATTTTTTCCTCCCAGTGTCCAGACCTAAAGACTGTACATGGTCAAAGGCTTAATTTAGTTTTATTCAACATTTGTAGCCACCAAGCACTAAGTGGAAAGATAAATAAGATCTCTGCCCTTGGAGACCCTGTAGCTTAAGGAAAAATTAATTAGATGTAGTTCCAAGGAGCTATGAGAGTGAATTAACAGCCTAAATTGATGCTTTCTATTGGCTGGTCACTATGCTAAGGACTCCATATGCACTATCATCTCATAAATCCCTGCAATAATGCTAAGAAGCAGATTATGCTAATTATCCACATTTTACAGATGAAGAAATCAAGGATTTCAGAGGTTAAAAACTCACTCAAAGCTACAAAGCTAATAAGTGGCAAAGCCTCGTTTCAAACTTGGTTCTATTTGATTCAGCGCTCAACCTCCTGGCCACTGTGCTGTTTGAATGAGGTTCATGGCATAAAACTGGGGTCCAGAAAATGGCTGTAATGTTACCAGTGTGTATGCAGGGGAGGTGAGATTTGATCCCAAGGCAGCTTGAGCCTGAGCCATGGTGCTCACTCACCATGCAATACTGTTCTGTGGGTTCTAACGACCTTTTAGCCAACTTGCCCCTTTCATTTGAGAAATCTCAGTATCTCCTCCAAGGGAAAGTAGTTTCTTCAAAATTACTGATGGCTACAGAGTGGCAAGAAAGATATGAACATGATGGATGAGAATTCACCTCTTCCATGTGCTAGGATTTAGCCTCCTGCAGGGCCCATGAAATTGGGGGTTAGAGTTTGGAAAATGACCTGATAAACGGCACTGACCTTTGATGCTGGCCATCAGTTTCGACAAAGTAGGCTATTCCCTGCAGGAGCCTTGAGATTCATTGTCTTGATTTTCTTTTCATGGCATCTCCAACTGTTGATAAAATGTAAACAGTTTATGTCCATCTCCATTATCAGCTGTCTTAAATACGCAGTTTAGAGAAATGCCAGGTCAAGTTTAAAGAGAAGGATGAAGAAGCATAGAGTGCCCAAATCACCCCAGGCCCCTCAACATTCAGTGACAGATCCTAGGTGAAAGAGTTCCACAGATGGGAACCTACCTGGTACCCTAGAGAGGGGAATCACCCACTTCTAGCCTCACAGCCTATGATATCTTAAGATACGACCTCTGTCCTTGGAGTGTACAGTCTGGTGGAAGAGACAGACCAGTAAACAAATGGTTATAACTCAGACTGAGCCATGGAGGCTAGAGAGCCCAGAGGGGTGACCTCTAATCCAAACTGCGAGTGAGAGTGGTCAGAGAAGGCTTCCTGGAGGAGGTAACTTCTAATCTGAGTTAACCAGGTAGAGGTGTGAAACGCCTCCCATGCAGGAAACAAACAACATATGCAGAGCCATGGCCTTGAGGCAAACAGGGAGCTGTTTGATGAGTGGTGTCTAATTAACCTGTTAACCTTGGCACCTTTTTAAAGAGGGAGGTGGGGAGGTATGGGATGCTACCCTAGAGCAGTGGACTCGTGCCAGATGGTGAAGGGTCTTGTCCTGTGGGCAGCGGGGAGCCACAACGATGCTTTCAATCAGGGAAGCAACATAACCCAGTTTCCTTTGAGGGAGTTCACTCCGGTTGATTTATGGCCACTGAATTAAAGGAGGTGAGCCTGCATGCTGGGGCACCAATGTCCACCAATGAGGACGTGAGCTAAGGTAGTGGCAGTAGCGGTGGTGAGGAGATAGCAGAAATGTGGAAGATGACAGCTAGAGGACTTGGTTACATTGTTAAGTTGTTGAACCTGAAAAAGAAGGAGGACACAGTGGCAATTCTCAGAGGTCTGGTTGATTGATTGGGTGGGAGGTTCTGGCAGCAGCTGGTGATGTCGAGATCAGGAGCATTAGGAGAGGGAGTACAGAATCGGGGCTGAGGGGGGACAGGGAGGCATTAAGTTTAACTGTGTGTACGTTTAGTAAGAGCTGTAGATGACTGACATTCAGGCAGGTTGAGGCTTGTTGTATCAGCCTTGCTTCATTGACAAGGAGCTCACTACCATAAGAGGCAGCCCATTCCACACTGGAGAGGTTGGCAGGAAGAAGGGTTTTCTTAAGCTGAACTGCTGTCTGCTCCAGGTAACTTCCTGGCCTCGGTTCTGATTCATCTTCCTAAAGCCCCATAGAGTAGATTTACTCCTTCTCCCACTCTTTGGCTGTTTGAAGGCAGCAGTACTATTCTCGCTATTTCCTTCTTTCCAGGAAATTCCCTGAGAGGAACAAGGGAAGCCAAGAGAAACTAGATCGTCAATGGCTGGAAGGGACTCAGGAGAGTGTGTATAAAATGAAGGAACTTCCTTTCTCAGATAGACAAATTGAGAGCCAGAGAAAGAAAGGGATTTTCCCAAAGTCACGGAGTGAGTTAAAGGCAAGGCGGAGAATAGTTCTTCCAAGACTTCTAATACACCATGTGATCAGGTGTTTTATTTCCTAGCACGTGAATTGTGTGGGCATAAGCTATTAGGCTTGGAGATCATAAGGCATTTGGTGTTTTTCAGCTGGACTGCTAGACACACACCCTTTCTTTAAGCCCCTTCCGGTAACCCTTCTCCTCTCCAGGCTAACAGCATCAGTCCTCCTCCTACTCCCACAGGAATACAGTTTCTAAACCCTTCACCATCCAAGGAAGCCAGGGTAAGCATTAGCTAGCTCGGAGACCTTGAGAACAATCAGTCTCTGCTGTACTGGGATGACCCGGCCATCCAGTATCCCTCCTCTGGGCCTGCTCCAGCAAATCAGCACAGCGTGGCCATCCGTGGCTCTTCCTGCTTTTCCTCGGTGAATGCAGCCTACCTACGTTTCCATGAGCTGCTTATCCACTCCATCACGCTGCTGACTCCTGTTGAGCTGAATTCCACCCCCAACACTCACATACACACACACCCCGCCTTACGCATCAACTGTGGTTCCTTGTTGATTTGGGACTTGACCTAACTGTTAATGGATCAGATCATTTTTGAAAAGGGTAAGAAGGTGACAATGGAAGGAAGGAAAACTCACTTGACAGCCAGAAAGCTTTCCCAGGACAAATTCTGCCTTGAGGTAGACACAGCTTTAAGTTGGGGGAAAGCATGTATCCATAAAAGATTCCCCCCAGCTCCCCCGGCTGCAGGTGGCCTTTCCCAAGAAGTCTGTTCCGATTTTACAGCAGAAACTTTGTCTATCTCTACGTCTCCATTATCAAGGACAAGGCATATAAAAAGTAGTGTTTGTAAAAGAAATGAAAGCAGAGAAGCAGGAAGGGAAGGAGGGAGGGAGGGAGCGAGGGAAGAACCACACGTGCTTCTCTTTCTTTCATTGCATCGTTTTGCCTTGTTTGGTGCCCAGTCACACAACACAATATAATACACGACTTGCTGTGCACACATTTTGCAAGCAGATGTTCATCAACAAATATCACCGGTTCAGAATGATACACTCTCAGATTTTAAAATTGGGGTGGACTCCCACCACCTTCTTTTCTGTTTGTCAGTTGGGAGGGCTCAGATAGGTTAAGTGCCTTGCCCAAGGTCACACAGCAAATTAGCTGCTAATAGGGACAAGCACAAGAATGAAATTTGGTAGAGTATTATGTTGTGATAGTTCTACTTTTGGGTTCAAATGATGGCCCAACCAAGTTAGGCATGCCCCACACTTCGAAAACACAGGTTTTGATGCTCTTGGCTGAGTTTGTCTATAAATTACCATGACCCTAGGAATAGAGAGCAGTGTTCATCACACTGCTTTCTGGCAGACTCTGAAAATGTGTTCCTCCCTCAGGTGTCTAGTTAAAGGCAGTAGGGCACTCTCCCTCAGTCCTATCAGTCCTATACTAGAACATTCACTGATGGATGAGAAACCTCATGAACATTTTAATGATGCCTGGGAGTTCTGGTTCACTCTTTTTTTTTTTTTTTTGAGATGGAGTTTCGCTCTTGTTCCCCAGGCTGATGTGCGGTGGTGCGATCTCGGCTCACTGCAACCTCTGCTTCCTGGGTTCAAGCAATTCTTCTGCCTCAGCCTCCCGAGCACCTGGGATTACAGGCGCATGCCACAATATCCGGCTAATTTTTGTATTTTTCTTTTCTTTTTTTGAGACAAAGTCTCACTCTGTCACCCAGGCTGGAGTACAACGGCGTGATCTCGACTCACTGCAACCTCCACCTTGCAGGTTCAAGCGATTCTTCTGCCTCAGCCTCCTGAGGAGCTGGGATTACAGGCACGTGCCACTACACCCGACTAATTTTTGTATTTTTAGTAGAGACAGGGTTTCACCTTGTTGGTCAGGCTGGTCCCGAACTCCTGACCTTGTGATCTGCCCACCTTGGCCTCCCAAAGTGCTGGGATTACAGGCGTGAGCCATCGAACCCAGCCAATTTTTTTTTTTTTTTTAGTAGAGACGGAGTTTCACCATACTGATCAGGCTGGTCTCAAACTCCTGACTTGAGGCCACTCTTTTGGATACTCTTGGCTTTAAAAGACTGGAAGTCAGCCGGGCGTAGTGGCTCATGCCTGTAATCCTAGCACTTTGGGAGGACGACGTGGGCAGATCACAAGGTCGGGAATTCAAGACCAGCCTGGCCAACAGGGTGAAACCCCATCTCTACTAAACAAATGCAAAAATTAGCTGGGCATGGTGGCATAAACCTGTAATCCTAGCTACTTGAGAGTCTGAGGCAGGAGAATTGCTTGAACCCGGGAGGTGGAGGTTGCAGTGAGACGAGATCGCACCACTGCACTCCAGCCTGGGCGACAGAACAAGACTCCATCTCAAAAAAAAAAAGACTGAAAGTCGGGGCAAGCCCTCTGAACACCCTTGAAACTACCCCCTGACTCTAGGCTCTTGAAGGTGGGCTCCAGCCTTGTCTGTCTTTGTGGTCCATTGCTCCATGTGCCCAGGTCTCACGCCATCCTGCTGCCACAGGGGATCTGTATCTTTCAACTTGTGGGCCTTTGCTCACCCATGCCAGGGCCCTACCTAGAATGCCCTCTTGCTCCCCTTTTGTCTGCCTCCATCCTACCTCAGCTTCAGTGCCCACTTCCAGTCCTTGCTCTTCCCAGAAGCTTCCCTAGACCACTCTATCTGTAAATTGTTGTAGCCTGGAGGGATGTGGCTACTGCCTGAGACTCAGAGCTGAAGCAGGGCTGCTATGGGGCGGGGAGAGAAGTGTCTTGTCCATTGTCTGTGCTCTCACAGACTGGGTAATTTCTAAAGAAAAGAAATTTCCATCTTATAGTTGGAGGCTAGGACATCCAAGATTCAGGGGGCCGCATCTGGTGCGGACCTTCTTACCACATCATAACATGGCAGAAGGCATCACATGGTGACAGGGCAAGAGTGCACCAGCCCAGGTCTCTCTTCTTATAAAGCCACCAGTCCTACCACTGGGGCTCCACTCTGATGGTTTTATCTCACCATAATCACCTTCTAAAGGCCCCACCTCCAAATGCCATCCACATATGAATATGGAGATTATGTTTCCAACACGTGAAATTTGGGGTACACATTCAAACCATAGCAAGAAGGTTACTCCAGCCTCTCTCTCCTCCTACCTTTCAGTGTCCTGCTGTACTCACCATTAGCCAAACCGATCCAGAAGCCAGTGAGCCAGGGAGCCCAGGCGATGAGTCCTTAGGAGTCAGCCTCCTGAAATACAGAAAGGCAGAGAATGGTCTAGAACCGAGGATGGGGATGGAGGAGGCAAACAGAGGATAAAGTCTTATAGCAGCTGTTTACCCATCCTACTGCCACTGGACTGCATTCCCCCTGGGATCGCTGGGTCCCAGTCATTGCATGCGGCCAGCTTCTGGCCCCCTCCTGCCAAAGACCAGCTGTGCTTCCCAGCCATTGTGACAACCAGAAAACACTCCCTTCCAATTCCGACACCCTGATTTAAAAACCACTGTGTCATACAATGAGGCTTTTTTATACATTGTCCCTTCACCACTGTTTCTAAAACGCAAAGCAATTTAATAATCTGAGTGTTCACCCAAAGTTCTGTCCTGACTAAATGAATGAGGAGGCAGAAATAGCCATATTGTGACCTCTAGGTGCTATTTTTCATTCCACATCAGAAAACTGGAAGGGGAGCCAGGGAAACCCCACAGTCTGCTGTCCTCTGTGGACCCTTCCTTGTGTGTGAGTCCATCTGGGGTTTCAGGCCAAATTCTGTTTTGAAGCCCTGAGCACTGGCCATCACATAGGACTAAAGTGAAAATGAACCAAAAGCGTTTTGTTCAGAGAGGGAATGAATAAGCAGAGAAAACACCACAAAAAGTGTGACCCTTTGCCTCATCCTGTTCAGACTGGTGGTTACACAGTGAACTTGACTGTTTTGATCCATTCTAGGTTCAGGGAGTAATAATAGTGATAGCTGTCTCTAACTCTTGCACAAGACTTTACAGTTTGCAAGTTGCTTTCATATACATTTGACAAGCGAAGAAACTGAAAATCAGGTTAAATAAAGTGACCGAGATTCTGCAGCATGAAGGAGGCAGAGCTGAGACTGGAAGTCAGGCTATCAGATTCCGACTGCCGACTGCAGTGATAAAGAGCTTTCTGGCCTTCGTAAATTGGTCGTGGAGGCCAAGGTTCATTAGTTAAGCTCTCAGCACTGCTACATCACCATCCTGATCAGTGGTAGTCGATGGCATTTTAATGGAAGCCAAATAACTCTTTCTGTTGGCATTCCCAGGCAGCTGGAGTTTTTGTTTTATGATAATTAAATACCATCATCTTTCATATCTGACAATCTTTAGGACCCAATTAATGACTGCAGTGCACGCTGGGGTCGTCATTAGCTCCACAGCAAGGAGACCTTTGGGCGCCTGTCTGCCGTTTGCAGGGTTGGATATGGGCACCCAGCCTGGCACCCTTTCTTGGAACCAGAGCTGGCCTTTGATCACAGGGCTATTGACACGATTGAGTTCCTTACCTGAGCCAGAGCTCTGGAAGTTTATTCCTTTTTCTCGTGAATATGATCTTATAAAAGAATAGTGGTGGATTCCGCCGGAATCTTTCCATGAGGAAGGCACCCTGCCGTCAGTCTAGGGGGTGCTTATAGCCTGTCCCCGCCTGGTTCATCCTCCATGTGGCCACCAGAAATCTTCCTCACATACTAATGTGACCCCCCCCGCCCTCTGGATAAAGGCCAAGGTCTTTAGCCTGGCACCTCCAGGCAGTGACCACCTGGGCCTGCCCCAGCATCTCCACCTCACCCGCAGCCACTGTCCTCACACAGCCATTTCACACTAGTTATAAAACTGTTCCCAGCTGGCCTGGCTTCTGAACCCTTGCACATCTGCTGCCTAGAATACCCCTCAGACATAGGTCACGTGTCACTTCTCAGAAACCTTTCCTGACCCTGACAGTCAGTCTGGCAGCTTCCCTCCATGTCCCATGGTGCTCCCTGGGGCTGTCACATAAGCTGACGGAATTATAGTGGTGGTCACTTGGAAAGTGCTCAGTGTGTGGCAGGCCTTGATGTAAGCACCTTACCTGCATTCATTCATTGAATGCACACAAAGAAGAGTGCTTAACAGTAGGGTCTGTGGAGGCAGACTGCCTGAGTTCAAATTCTGGTTCCACCACTTACAGGTTTTGAAATCTTGAGCAATTGCTTAGCCTTTATGTGTCTCAGTTTCCTTATTTAAAAAATTGGGAGTAATAATAGCACCTTCTTTACAACGGCATTATAAGGATTAAATAAGCAAAGTACTTAGTATCTGGCAAGTACTAAATACTCAGTAAATGTTAGCTAACATACATGATGATGATGGTGAGGTATAATTTTATCATCAGCAGTTTGTGTAGTATCTGTTTGTATATCCGTTTTCTTTACTAGACTATAAGCAACTCAAAGTCAAGAACCATGTTTATTTCTGAATCTCTGTGTATTTAATCTATGGTAGTCCCTATTCCTTCTGCTCCTTTCATTGGCGTTACTATGATACATGCATTTTATAGATGAGTGACTAGAGGCTCATGGAGGTGAATGTAGCTAGTAAGAGACAGAGTTAAGGCCTAGGTCTGTGAGATCCCTGAGCTCTGCTCTTGCATCTTTGCCAGCTGTCCTCCCAAACACTTGTCAAGGATGGGGCTTATCTTCATTTTTTAATCCGTCAGGTCTCTGCATACAACAAAGGGCTGTTTAATATTCCTGGCTGATTAAATAACACTGGGGCCCTCCCCTTAAGGCACACCTTGAACCCGGGGCAGAGAGGTATGGATTGGGGTAGCAGCCCCTGCCTGGTTTGCTCTGAGATGCTAATCTAATGCAGAAAGGAACTTTCCTCTTTGAATACATGGTGAGCCCATGCATCTGGTTTTGTTCTGAGTGGCAGGGTTACAGGCATTCTCATTAGTTTCTGAACTACAAGTTCAACTACAGGCACCCTCCTGAGACTAGAGCTCCTAGGAGCCAGCAGGTTGTCCAGAGTGGGATTCAGTGTAATAGAGTGTCACACTTCTGTTAGATATTTTCCTGCTCTTTCTCTCTCGAGATTTTTTGCTTTGGAACCCCTGTTGCAAATGCCGAAGAGTGATCACCATGGTGATGATTTAGGGCTTTGTGATTTATTCGTTCAACATGATTTTATTGTAATTGTGGAATTAATAGTTACCATTTTTCAGACTTACTATATTCCAAGCATGGCGCTAAGTACTCACATACACCATCTCTTTTAATTCTCACAACAATCCTATAAGGTAGGCATTGTTTCCATTTAGTCATAAGAAAACTAAAGCTCCAGAGAAGGTAAGTGACTTGATGAAAGTCACGCAGCTTCTAAGTGGCAGAGCCAAAACTTGAACTCACGGCTCTCTGACACCATAGCCAAGTCTCTTTCTCTTACCTACGGCTCTGCCTAGCACTCTGAAGGAGCCTCACTATGGTCGTGGTTCAGGGAGATGCAGCCAGGAGGCTCTGCAGTTCAGGATTTTTGTGCATCTAAAATGAAAACTGTCTGAGGTATGGAGGACACTAGTAACTGCAAATATATCCAAGAAATTGTAGGAAGCAAAGAAACTTCCTGGAAAACCAGCCTTGCAAAACTCAGATAAGCAAGTGGCCTTTACTGACTGTGGTATGCACAAATAACAGTAAGATGACTCACATTTGGGCTTGATTCACAGATGCACTTGGTAGCTATGTCTGCAAGAAGAGGGTATAAATTGGAATTTACAGCACAGCTTTGCAAGTGTAGCAATGCGTACTCCCAGGTAGCATGAGAGAAGCAACTGCTTCTGCAGACAAAAAGCCCAACTACCTGAGTTGTTCTTTCCCCGGCATTCTGTAAATATTTACTGAGAGCCTACCATGTATTAGGCCCAGCTCTGTGCAGACACTGGGGATATGAAAAGGAATGACACATGGGTCTTTCCCTCAGGGCTTAGTAGGAGTTGATGGTATACTTGGTACCTGAGCAAACCCATGGCTCTTCATCCTCCAGAAAGTGGTAAAGTAGGAAAGTGTGCCCTTTCACAGACACACTGACCAAGGAGCAAGGAGACGTGAGAACTTATAGGAAGCAAACAAACTTGTTGTTGGAGGTCACCCAGCCAGTAAATAGAAACTAGAAGAAAGTCCTCTCTTAGGCCATATTTATCTTGTTCACTGTTTTATTCCCAATACCTAGTGTACAAGACTTGGCACAGAATAGGCATTCAATAAATGCTGAATGAATGACTTGGTTCTGAGATTCCCTCCAAAAGACGAGGGTACGTATTAGGGAGGGGATAAAAGAAAGCTCCTCTGAAGCCTCTCACCTCTGTCTTCCTTCCTGGCCATAGGAGCAAAAAGAAGAGTCCATTCAGACCGGAGGAAACATTTGCTCTTTTGGAAGGATACATTTTTTTCTGGGGTTTGTGAGTGAAGCTTTCATTGCTGGGCTCCCAAATATAGAGCTTTTCCTTTGGGAACCTGGGGAAATTCAAGTTCCCCTTTCTTAAGGTTCTCAAGCTACAAAGGGTGAGGGAAGGGAAATAAAGGGTCTAGCCAAAGTCTCTGCAACTCTGGCTCCAGGCAAGTAAGTAAAGGCCTGTGTAGACCCATGGTCTAGTGGGCCCAGAGTGGTCTACTACGGTTTTTTTGCACACAAATATACCCCACATGAACCTCACTTGCTTGCACTGACAGCTCAGGCCATTCACATGGCTATTAGTTCAATAAACCTAATTGAGCATCTGCTCAGTTCTAGGTTCTATGATCACTCAGCACAGAGAAGAGAAGATAGGGACTTTCACACCTCCCAGGGGAGGCAACATGGGGATATCAGCATGCATGCTGTCAGGGAGGAGATGAAGGTGAGACGTCTGTCGGCATTCAAGAGGAAAAGGGAACTTTAGAGAGGGTAGACCAAGGAAGTCTTTCTGGATGGGGTGGCAGTTGAGCTGAGCTTCAAAAAGTAGGAGAATTTGGGCCAGCACATTCCTTGTCCCCATAGAAAACATTCTTTGTCCCCATAGGAGAATTTCCTTTTAGAAGTCAGTTTTTAGACCTGGACCAGTGATCTTATCCTTACAGTTTCATCATTGCAGGACTTTTGACAGTCCTTCTGAACATGTCTCAGGCCAGAGCCTGGTGTCCCCATTAGTCACAAAGCAAATGTCTGTAGGTTTGCCTCGCCCAGACCTCAGATGCTACTCTCTTCACTGAGGATCTTTTTCCTACATTTAGCCGTGGACAGACAGTCCAGGACGTGTCTGAGTTTTATGCAAAGGCACCCTGGCTTGGTAGACCGAATTTGGCCTTTGTGTTTATGAGAACCACTAACTAGTTTTGTAAGCCTCAGTGTCCTCATCTGTAAAATGGGAATATAAATACTGTCTCCTAAGGGTTGTTGTAAGCATTAGAAAAGTTAAATGGAAGTACACATTGTAGATGCTCCCATACATGGCAGAAACTATATCAACTAAGTAAAATGCCATGAGGAGGTTGACTCCTAGGGCCAGGGCATGAGCAAGGACTGGGTCACACTTTTCTGCTGGCCTCCTGCTGACCATTGGCCAGTGCTCTGGTGGACTACTGCCAGCAGCCTGAAAGGCCAAGACTGGGAAGAACATTCAGTCAGCCCAGGAGGCTGCTTCTGCTGCTGGCTTCTGTCCCAGGCTCTGTCTGTCTCCATTAAAGTGCTGCCTCAGGACAGCTGGATGAAACAAATGATGCTGCATATTCTCACCTTCCTCCTGACCTGTTCTCTGAGTGGGACATTCTGCCTGGGCAGGTTGTATTGGCCTCCAGGTTCTCTGCCTTCCCAGTAAGGAATATCCCTGCTAGTTCCCTTCTTGTCCAGCACTATAGCACTGCATATCTTCAGGGGGTACCATTCACATTCTGTCACCTTCCTGGGGACCCTCCTTCTGGGAGTTGAGGTTTCGGCTACTCAGATGGCCTCAGCACGTCTCCTGGCCTCGGAGAAAGGTGTGGCTGGAGTGGAGGATGCATGATGGAGCTGATGGGATATGAGGCTCGAAGACAGCCATGGATCAGATTCCAGAGGGTTTTGTATTACTAGGCCAGGTGTGGGCTTTATGCCAAAAGTAGCAGCTTGTAATAAGGAAGTGATCCACTCAGATGGGTTTCTGTTTCTTTCTCCCTTCCACCCCTAAATCCCCTTTCCCAAATTCCCTACCAGATTTGCTTTATACCTCTTTGGCATAAAAAATTGGTTTACTCAAAAAACAGAGTGATGGGTCTTACCCTAAAAAATCCATAACACTAATGGTGCTTCATTCTTGACTATGCTTGATGGTTTCCATAAAGCCCTCTCCCTATCCAAGGAAGAGCACAGCCTTTGGAATATTGCTGTTCTCTCTGTCTCCTCTATGAAATACAGAATTCTCAGGAGGAACAAAGAAAGCAGAATACTTCAGAAATATTTCTTTCCCACTGATTGCCTCATTTGATCTCACAGTAGCCCTGTGATCCCCAAAATAAACTATGTCCCCTATTTTACAGATGAGAAAACTGAGGCTCGAAGACGTCAAATGACTTGCCCATGCCCATGTGGTTAATAAGTGGTGGAATCTAGGTTAGAATCTAATTTCCTGGCCTTGTCACCTACCCTGTAATATCATCCGCTTTGAAAGACTAGGCTTTCTTCTAGCATAGCTTAGATGGACAGTAAAGATTTACCTCCATGACTTGCCTCATTTGTGGTATCACTAGAAATTGTATTTGCTTGCTTGCTTGCTTTGCCAGTAACATCCAATTAGACACAAACTCTTGGGCACTTTACTTACCTGCTCCCAAGTCTACATTTTTCATCTATAAATTAGTGATGATACCTGTTGCTCTGAATAATTAAAGGGAATAAATAAGTCTCTCAGCGTTCTCATCTGTAAACTGGGGATAAAAGCCGTCCCTACTCTGTGGTGGTTGTGAGAATTAGCTAAATTTACACATGTAGAGGGCTCAGAACGGAATCTGGCACCTTCAATGTGCTCAGTAAACGTTAAGAATGGTTTTTAACCACCAGACCCCAACATGGCTCATTTTATAAAAAAGTCATCTTTCTCCGAATGTGGCCACCCCATCTCAAATTTCACCACTGCCCCTACACACACAGGCCACAGTCCCCTTCCTGGCTATATGTGCTCTTCAGTGTATTGCCATCTCAGCCAACTATGCGTTTTACTTTTGAAAACCTTGTTTGTTTCACTTATTGTGTACTATCATGTATAATCAGTGGTTCTAGGATTTTAGTGTACTTCAGAGTCACTTGGAGGGTTTGTAAAATCAGATTCCTGGGTCCCATCAGGGTTCATGATTCAGTCAGTCTGGGGCAGGGCTTGGGAATTTTCCTCTCTAACGAAATTCTCAGTTGATGTTGAAGCTGCCGGTCCTTGGCCACACTTTAAAAACCACGTCCTAAAAGCATGAAAGAAACAATGTGAAGTCGCTGACATGGGCCAACTCGTCTTTTTTATGTTGTTTATTGTTTCACTCCTCGGCTAGAATTTAAGCTCCACGGGGACGGGGATTTTTGTCTCTTCAGTTGGTTGAGGCATCCCTAACACCTAGAATAGTAGGTGCTCAGGAAACGTAATTGCTGATTGACTGCATCAGTATGTATAATCTGCCAGTGCCCTCTTCTCTGGCCTTGCTGAGACCCCCGTGGCTGCTTTTCCAGCCGAGGGGCAGCGCCCAGCTTGCCGCCGCTGACCGCCGTGTTTGTGCCCTAGATCACCCGGGCGGCCTGCAGAACCACCCACGCCTCCGGACGCCGCCGCCGCCGCTGTCGCACGCCCACACCCCCAACCAGCACCACGCGGCCTCCATTAACTCCCTGAACCGGGGCAACTTCACGCCGAGGAGCAACCCTAGCCCGGCCCCCACGGACCACTCGCTCTCCGGAGAGCCCCCCGCCGGCGGCGCCCAGGAGCCCGCCCACGCCCAGGACAACTGGTTGCTCAACAGCAACATCCCGCTGGAGACCAGGTGCGCGGCCGGCGGGCGGGCGGGCGAGGCTGGGGAGGGCGGGCAGCCGGGCCCGGGCCGAGGCCTTTGGCTGGCGGGGCTGGTCAGTGTCCCCAGATAACGCTGGCCGGAGGAGCTGGGGTCGGGTGCACGGTTTAAGGGATGTAGTTCTCCGACTGCCAGCATGGGCTCTGGAACCCAAGAGACCCGAGGTCCAGTGCCAGCCTGCTGCTTACCAAAGATGTAACCTTGGCCAAGTGGCTAGACACCCCCGCAAACCCCGTGCCTCTCTTTCCTCGTCTACACAACGGCCATGATGTTGGCGAGACAGAACTGTTAAAGCACATGAGAGCTAACGTGCACAGGCGTGTGACAGACAGCAGGCTCTCAGTCTGGTTTGACTCGGGCCCTCCTCTTTGCCTTTCCCTACATGATTCTACCTAGGTTAGGCCTGCCTGGCCTGGCGTCGGCACTCAGCTATGTCAGTCTCCCCGCCTCTCCTCCTTCCCTGCTGTGCTACCACCTTTACACCCAAAGCCCCAGTAACCCCTAGCGTGTGTACGTCAGCTTTGGGTTACAAGGGCTTTCCTGTGTGTGACCTTATGTAGTCCTCATACCTCTATGAAGTGGGTGTTAGAATGATCATGCCCATTGGGAGTTCGGAAGCTGAGAATCAGAGTGGGTCCATCACTAGCTCATTTCACATAGGCGATTGAGGCACAGCTAAGACTTGAAGTCAGGTTCAAGGTCAGGTTCAAGGTCAGGCTCCCTGTCCAGTGCTGCTTCACCTACACCCAGCCGCCTTCTCTGGTAGGGAATCCCTCCACCTTGTTCCTTTTTCCTGCTTTGTTGGGAAATGATTCTGTCAGCTCAGGGACTTAAGTCTGCCTGAGTCCTGTAGCTGTCCTTCCCTCTGTTTACACACTGTTTTTCCAAAATGGTTTTAATGATTATAAAAACCATACAAGCTCACCAGAGAAAATGCAGAAAACTCTAAAGACAAAAATTAAGATGTACCCATAATCCTACCACTCTGAGATAAGCACCGTTGACCTTAGGGGCACAGCCTTTCCCTTTCTCTAAACTGTTGATGAAGTGGAACTGCTTTATCTTCTACCCTATTTCCTAAAGTAGTGGGGAACATAGATTTTATTTTCCCAAACTCCTGTTCTTTATCTTTGAAGAGGACAAAGGTCATGCCAGATTTAAGGAAGCAAAATTAACCTGCATGTGGAAAGCGTAGCCATCTGATTGCCTAGCACACAGCTACAGTAATGGTAACGGTACATAGAGCTTGTGGAGGCCAATAAGAGAAAATCAACATTTTTATGCCATTTTACTCCTGTAGAATTGTTTTTCCGAAAGCAGAATTCTCAGAGATGCGACCCAATCAGCTTCCCCACTCCCGCCTCCAGTCTCTTAATTTGTATTGTTTCTGTTGACATCCTTTAAAATCGTGTGTGATTTTTCCCTGCATGCCTCCTTTGCGCTCCTCAGTAACAGAGTAGGATAATTGTGTGGCAGCCCGCCCAGGGTAGCTTAATCAGATCTCCATTATTTCCAATGTGCTCACTCAGAGACCGAACAGGACTGGAAGAAGCCAGCCACTAATCGATGGTTCTGATGCTCTGCACGGACCACAGTCACCACTCCCTCTGCTTAATGTTCATCTTTCCCACTTAGGATCAGATTAGAACTTCCTGCTCTGAGTCTCCAGGTTTTTCACGGAAAGCAAGGTAGAGGATGAGCAGCAAGGAGGTTTTCCTAATGGTTAGTTTGAGTTGCAAAGGTGGTCCCAGCTCACATCTCCTGCCTCAACAGCCGGTGCTCACCTGCCTTTCTGATGCTCTATCCTCCCACTTCCATTGCTGAAAACACATGCAGCTTTTTAAAAAATGTATACCTTATTCCTCAAATAAGAAATGGTCATTGTAAAACAGCTAGACAATGAAATAAGCAAGAAGAAAGAAAATCATTTATATTTATCACCAAAAGGTAACCATTATTAACATGTAGGTATATACTCACATAACACCATTTTATGTACATCCATATACATATATAACATTATATATGATATATTATTATATTATATATATTTAATTGGTATATGTATGTACATGTCTGTGTATTTATCAGCATTACCCCAAATGCCAGGCCCTTTCATGCATCTGTGCCTTTGCATGTAGTCTTGCACAGCTCCGCCAGAGTTGCTCACCTTCTCACTTAGTGGTCTATCCAAGTCCTACTTATTCTTGAAGCCCCGCTTGAAATGTTTGAGGAAGTCCTCCTCTGTGACCCCAGAGTTCTATGCATCCAAGGATGACCTAGAGCCGGAAGAGGTGCTTAATACAGTGAATGCACAATCAGAATTCTAGATCTTGATGCTGACTTTAACTGTTTGAGGGCACAAAACTAACAAGGTACAGTTTAGGAGGGATCAGTGTCAAGTCTGGGAGACAGAATCACAAGCTGACCTGCCTGGCAAGGTAGACAGAATATTGCCTTCGAAGTCAAAGGGACCTTCATGCCTACCTTGGCTTTAACCCTTACTAGCTGGGCAAGTTCCCTGACATCCCTGAATTTGACTCCCTCATCTATAAATTGGGGTAAGAATTCATGCCTCTCAAAGAGGTTGGGAGGAAGTAAATGAGATATATAAGAAGCACACAGCACAGTGCCTGGCGTTTAGAAACCACATTATAAAAGCTGTTTCCCAGTTTTTCATATATGTCCTCTCCCCATATCAGCCCTCTGAATAAAAATGTCATTCAAAAAGTGTTTCTTGAGCTCCTACTCACCAGAGGAGTTGAGAGGAAATAGTAGGTTCTACCAGTTCTCTATTTTGGAGAAGTAAGTTTGGCCTGATGTTCTGAGGGCGCAAGTGATGGCCCATTCACCATAGTGAGTTCAAAGCACAGGTTTTAGGGTCAGACAAACACTATCCTCAGAAACCCCACCCTAGTGCTCACTAGCTATGGACCAAGACCTTAAATTTCATCTCTAAAATAGAGAAAATAAAAGTCGCTTTCTGCTATGATTATCTATTGTGGATAACAAGCAAATGACCCCAAAATTTAGTGGCTTTGGAAACATCCAGTTGATAATACTTCACAGTGTGAGTCAAGAGTTCAGGAAGGGCACAGCTGGGCTATTCGTCCACTCCCCATCGTGTTGACAAGGGTCCATTGGTGGTATGCAGCTGGCAACTGGACTCATTTGAAGGATCCAAGATGACTTCACTCATATAATTGACATCTTGTGGAAGGATGGATAGAAAGCTGGGCTTGGCAGTACCCTTCTGTCTCAGTCCATTTAGTGTTGCTATATAGGAGTGTCTGAGGCTGGGTATTTTATAAAGAAAAAAGATTGATTTGGCTTACAGTTCTGCAGACTGTACAAGAAGCACGAGGCTTCTTGTTGAGAGCCTCGGGCTGCTTCTACTCATGGCAGAAAGCAAAGGGGAGCTGGTGTATGCAGAGGTCACATGGCAACAGACAGAGGCGGGGAGGTGCCAGGCGCTTTTTAACAACCAGCTCTGGAGCGAACTAATAAGAATGAGAACTTGATCTCCTCCCAAGGAGGGCATTAATCTACTCATGCGGGATCCACCTTCATGACCCAAACACCTCTCAATAGGCCCCATCTCCAACTTTGGGTATCATTTTCTTTTTCCTTTTCGAGACAGAGTGCTGTGGCATGATCTTGACACACTGTAGCCTCAATTAGCCTCAACCTCCCAGGCTCAAGTGATCCTCCCACCTCAGCCTCCCAAGTAGCGGGGACTACAGGCATGTGCCACTTCCGTGCCCAGCTGATTTTGTCTATTTTTTGTAGAAATCAGGTCTCACTGTGTTGCCCAGGATGCTCTCGAACTCCTGGCACAAGCAGTCCTCCTGCCTCAACCTCCCAAAGTGCTGCTTTTACCAGCGTGAGTTACCGTGCCCAGCTGGGTGTCAAATTTTAACATGAGCTTTGGGGGACAAACATCCAAACTATAGCATTCTCTCCCTCTAAGGGCCTCTCCACATAGGCTTCCTAGTGGGGTCATTGTACTTTATCCTCAGTGGCTCAGGGCTCCAAGGCACTGAGACAGGAGCTAGTGATGCTTTTAAGGCTTGGCCTAAAAACGCTATAGTGTCACTTCCACAGTATTCTGTTGGTCAAATCAGTCATGAGTTGGCCAGCTTCAAGAGGAGGAGAAACGGACCCCACTTCTCAGTGGAAGAGGTGTCCAAGAATTTGTGGCCATCTTTAATCCACCACACCACTTCATAAGGCTGTCGTAATAAGCATATTAAGATAACATCTAAAAATGTCTTCGCATACAGTAAATGCTCAATTACTTATTATGTAGCACTTTATGATTCAATAAATATTCACTGAGGGACCACTATGTGCCTACCAGGTAAGACATTTAGGAGAACAGACTCGTAATAGGATAAGTGCTATGATAGAGAAAAGCACAGGGAATATGCTCCGTTTTAATTGCCCTGAAATCCCCAGCACACAACACAGGGCTTGCCACAACATGGTAACTGCTTGATAATTATTAACACAGGTGCAATAGGTGAATAAATACATATACTCAACTGAGACTTGAGTAGGGAAAAAGAAAGGCTTCTTAGTAGACTTGGTACAGCGTGACGGAGAAGAGCAAGCAGGAGGCTCCCAGGCAGAGGAGGGGAGGAAAGGAGGGCCTGAGAGGGCACAGTCTGAGCAGAGGCCTGGAGGCCCAGGAGAGCAGGGCCTAGCTAAGATAGCTGTCCTAAACAGCTTTTGCCCGGCCCCACCGGAGTGGGAGCCTCCTGATGCCAGAGAAATCGCGGGCCCTTCCCTGATTGTCAAACTCAGTCTTTATTGAGAGGCTAGAATTAATGGCTGAGTAAATACTGTAACAGCTGGTAGAGTGACCAGGAGGGATTTAGATTTCATGCAGGCAGGAAAAGAAAGGCCAGCAGAAGGATGAAGAAGAGAGAGGGCTTTGGTAAACAGGCTCCTTTCTCTGCACCTGTTGTACCTCTGGCAATCTCCAAGGTTAACTGAGTCCCCCAGTGAGGATCCTGACCCTACCTGTGCTCCCTTTGAGCTGGGGTAAGATGTTGCTTTAAGCTTCTACAGGTGCATCTGTGATCCATTCTGGAGGGAGCCATATGTTTAGGGTCCCCCAAACCCTGATCCACTTATTTTGTGCTCTGCAACATCAGACACTTAATTGATTTCACACTAATTGATTTCACAGGGACTGTCTGATTAATAACCCGTCAGGCTTCTGTCGGGTGAGGGGAAGTCAGAGCAGAAGGCTGCCAGACATTGACTCCAGCTAATGTCATCTCAAGCCCGATAGGGAAGCCTGAGGCCCATTTTGTCATCACACTAAATTTGGGAAACAACCCTGCCCACCCTCAGGGATAGGGGCCACCCTGGTGGTCTCTAGACCAGCCCTGGTGTGGTTCCCAGAATGGCACCCATAGTGCCTTCTGTCAGGACAGGTCAACCCCAGAGCGTTGCAGAGAATTGGGACATATAGTCTTCCTTGTCATTCATTCAGTGATTCAGTCACAGACATGCAGAAGACACAGCCAACGGTTATTAAGAAGCTCGAGATCTCTTGAAGGAGACAGCCCCGTAAATGAGGACAGGTACCGTGACTGATGTTGAGACAGAGGGAGTCCTCTGAGCAGAGAGGAGGGCATGGTTCCCTCTGCTTGGGAACAGCAGTAGAGAGAGCCCTTACTGGGAACAGCCAGGTGCCATTCTAAGTTCTTGACACAGGTTAACTTTGGTCCTCACAGCTATTCCATAAGGTGGGTGTTGGGGGTCCCCAGACCCACCAGGTTTGATGATTTGCTAGTGGGACTCACAAGACTCAACACATAGTTGAACATAGGTGTCATACTCACGGCCCTGGTTTATCACAGTGAAAGTCTGCAAAGCAGGATCAGCAAAGGGAAAAGATGCCTTGGGGAGAGTCTGGGGCAAACCAGGCACAAGGTTCTGGGGTCCTCTCTCAGTGGAGTCACACAGGACGCACTTCATTTCCCGAGCAACAGGTTGTGACAATGTGTGACATGTTGCCAGTCAGGGAGGCTCATTAAAGCCTCGGTTCCAGGATTTTTACTGGGGGCTGCTCATGTTGGCACCCCCTGCCTGGCAAGTACCTAGATTCCAGACTCCCCGAAGGAAAGCAGTTATTCATCATAATTGTTGAGGCACGCTGAGCCAGCCACTCTCGTTAGTTAATGGTGGCAACGCTCCTGAAACCTGAGTTCCCAGATGCCAGCCCAGGGCCTCTGTCACAAACAGGCCTTGCAAAGGATAGCAGTCAGGGCTGCTGTCTTCAGTCTCCTGCACATATAGGTAATCATCTTCTCATCCCCATTTTAGAGACGAAGAATCTGAAGCACAGACAAGTTAAGTAACTTGCCGCAGGCCCCACAGCTAGTAAGTGGCAGGACCATGGTCCATCCCCAGGCTGGCTGGCTCCAGGGCCCACGCACCTAACCACTATGCAGTGCTGTCTTCCTGATTGTTCAAAATAGCTTCTCCAGGCATCCATTAGTAGGAGTCTGCAGGGGAAAAAGGAATTCTTAGCTGAGAGATAGCTGGGCTGGGCAAAAGCACAGAGGCAGGAGTGAGCTTGGCCTTTTGGAGAGACGGCAAGTAGTTTGAAGCAGGAGCACAGGGAGTCTCTTCAGGATGAGAGTAAATAGAGATCAGCAATGGAGGGTCTTGGGCTACACGAAAAGGGGGTTGTACTTTTCCCTGTGGGCATGGAGGCTGTGGTGGTAGATGTGAGGGTGAATAGCTAGCAACCTCTTTTAAATCAGTGGGTGGCCTTTTAGAAGGATGACCATGGCTTGGAAGACTAGGTACTTGGTTTATTTGTTTTTTCCATTCATTTGTTCAAATGCCAGCCCCATCACTAACTGTGTGGTCTTGGCTGAGTCACTAGGTCCCTGCACACCTTGAGGTCTCAGCTACAGAATATGGGGTGTGATCCCTGCCCGTCCTGCCCCGCTAGGTGGTTGTGAGAATCAGATGCAATTGTGGCTGTCCCAGGGCTTTGTGGGTAGAAACAGCCCAGGACAGCGGGCTCACTGTGAGAAGGTGAACTGTTAAACAGGGCAGTCCTGAGGAACTGCTGGCCTCTGCAGCTTCCTGGCCACTTCCTTCCTGAAAGCCCTTTGTTCTGCCCTTGGGAGGTGAGCTCAGCCTGCCTTGAGTCAGACACGTGGGACTGGAGGCCCATCCTGTAGGCAGCTTAGGGGCTAGTCCAGGGCCTCCCCACAGGCTTAGAGGGGACCAGTTTGTCACCTCTTTAAGAACAGCACACCCCTTAGCTAAAGGTTCCTCTCCAAGTACTCAGGAACCTCCTTCCTGACAGGCAGCTCGGGGCTGCGAGGTCAGAGAGATCTGGTTTTAAATCCCATCTTCACCTTCTTTTTGCTGTATGCTGGGCACTTAATCTTTTTCAGCCTTAGTTTCCATATCTGTAAAATGAGGTAATAGCACCCACCAATGTGAGGGTCAAGTGAATCAGGTGCCCATACTTGACCTCTCAGCAGCAGTAAGCAGGAGACCATGCAGAACTATGACCCAAGGTGGGCTCAGCAGCTTAGGGTCCCCATCAAGAGAGGTAGGCATTTGTTTCTCGGAAGAACTGGACACCTAGAGTCTTGGGGAGTGGGTGGATAGAAAATTTGGGGGGGGTGTCCTTTAATTGGAAGTCAGGACAGCTAGGTTTTAGTTTCAGCTCTCCACCGATTTGCTATGGGTATGGGAGCAGGGCACATGTCTCTCTGGTCCTCAGTTTTCTCATCAGTCAAATGACACCAAATAGTTTGACCCAGATCTAAGTTTTGAAATTACAAAACAAGACTATTTAAAGGCAGTAGTAGCATTCTGAATAGCCAGAATTTCCTTTTCTTTTTTTCTTTCTTTTCTTTTTTTTTTTTTTTTAAGGCAGTCTCGTTGGCCCAGGCTGGAGTGCAGAGGCACAATCACAGTTCATGGCAGTCTCAACCTCCCTGGGCTCAGGTGATCTCCCACCTCAGCCTTCTCAGTAGCTGGTACTACAGGCACATGTCACCATGCCTGGCTAGTTTTTGCATTTTTTTCTAGAGAAGGGATTTTGCCACGTGGTCCAGGCTGATGT
This sequence comes from Lagothrix lagotricha, assembly GCA_963574225.1. Lineage (NCBI taxonomy): Eukaryota > Metazoa > Chordata > Mammalia > Primates > Atelidae > Lagothrix > Lagothrix lagotricha. The sequence continues at coordinate 9,399 of CAUYNB010072780.1, read as the reverse complement.
CGAACTCCTGCGCTCAAGCCATCCACCTGCCTCAGCCTTCCAAAGTGCCAGGATTATGGTGTGAGCCACTGCACCTGGCCAAGAGCCAGCATTTTCAGCAAGTGTTCCTGTCTCCCCAGATTCCCGGGTGATCTAAAGAATTAATGTGGACATTAGCATGAGTGTGGAAGCTCTTTCAGGAGTCCGGGGCACCCTCTTACTCTAGAAATCTTTACTCCGTTGCATCACCTCTTCCCCTGTCCTAACAGATCTGTACTTTCAGAAGATAATTGTCCAGTCTCCCTCTTTTTAAAAGTAACTGCTTCTTTTTAAATTATAAAAGTTAAAATAAGAATCGCTATTTCTCCAGTCACTTGGAAATCCCTGCTGTTAACATTTGATCTTTATCCTTTATGTCTTTTTTTCTCTGGATGTATTTCTTTGTTTATTTCTGATGATTTTAAGGTATAGACTTGACTCTATATCTTAAAACAGGGTCCCAGCCTTCTGACTCAAGCCAGACTTCCAGGGAGCGTGCCATGCAGCCAGCCTCAGGTCCGCAGCCTCAGCGGGGGCGACAGGAGCTCTTCCTTGGGCCTGCTCGTGTTGTAGAGAAAGTGGATAATTCCCTCCTGAAATGCAGGGATGGAGGAAACAATCCTAAAACACCGTCTGCTGCTATCTTCAATTAAGCACTGACTGTGTGCCTGCTATATGCCAGGCACGCTTCCCTTTGTGTATCCCGAATTCAGAATATATTTATTGAGTGCCTGCTACCATGTACCAGATATTCCTCTAGACTCTGGGCACATAGAAGTGAACAAGACAGATAAGACTTCTGCCTTGTGGAACTTAAAAAGGAAAAAGCATAATAATCAGATAAGCATATACATATTAGATATGGGTGTGTGTATGTGTGTGTGTATGTGTGTGTGTGTTTATGGCTTTCTACTCACTTCCTGACCTCTTGCACTGGCATTGCTTTATTTTTCCTCAGAAATAGAGGAGAGAGAGGAGAGAAGGAGAGAGGGAGAGAGAGAGAGAGAGAGAGAGAGTGAGAGAGAGAGAGAGAGAGAGAGAGAGAGAGAGAGAGAGTGTGTGTGTGTGTGTGTGTGTGTGTGTGTGTGTGTGTGTGTGTGTGTGTGTGTGTGTTGTAGCCCTGTGATGAAAAATGAGTACAAGGGGCCAGGGAGTGATTGGGAAGAGTGGGCTGGGAGCTATTATAGTTAGGGTGAGAAGATAATTGTTGAGGAGGGGAGGAGGGAGGTTATATTCCATGAAGATTTGCGGGAGGGTTCTGATTCATAGAGATAGTTGAGGGAGGCAGATGAAAGCCAAGGTTTAGCTTGTTTAAGAAACAGCAAGGAGACCAGTGTACTTGTAGCACAGAAAATAAGGCTTGAGAAGTACTAGGGGCCAGCTCTTATAGGAGCCTGTGGGCCCTGGTAAGGACTGTGGTTTATTCTAAAAGGCTTATGAAGCCATTGGAGGATTGAGAGCAGAGAAGTGATATGATCCAAATTACACTCTGGGTTTTGTAAGATGAACACTTATCCCCTTCTGTGGATGCTTAGAGAGATTGGGTCGCCTGCCCAGGGCCAGTGAATGATGGGTGCGGCACATGAACCTAGATCTGTCTGGCTTTGGGGCCTGTGTGCCCTCCCCTTGGGCCACCAGGCCTCCCATCAGCAGGCCTGTCTGCCTGGAGATGGAGATAGAGCCACTCTGAGGGACTTCCATACCCCTGAAGCTCCTCCCAGGCCCTGGGGAAGACCTTAGGGGCTTGCACACCAGCAGAACAGCCTGCCACCCAAGCTGCTGGCCCAGACAGTGCTTCATGACTCACCCAAAGAGGAGGTCCCCACCACCACTGCTATACTCAGCGCTCCACCTGCAAATAGTGTTGCCGTGTGCTTTCACTGTCCCCAGGGATGTTAATGATAGGGGATTTCCAGATGGTACTTACAGCCCCTCCTCACTTTGGTCTTCGAGGCTGACCAGGAGCAGTAGTCACAAGCTGTGCAGAGTGAGACACGGTTGTAAGGTGGAGAGGGCCTGAGTTATGGGTCGGATAACTTCAGGCTTCAGCTAAGCTCACTACTTGTTTATGATGTGACCTTAGAAAAGTTGCCTTTCTAAGCTTTGCTTTGCCAGTCTACAAAATAGGATGATAGTAATGGCTTTGTAGGGTTATGGTGAGGAATAAGGTTTAAATTACCTAGCTGCAGAGCTTCTGGAACAATAAATAACATGTGGTAGATATAGGGTAGGTAGCAGCTATTATATTTAGCATTAGTACTCCTACAGTATTTGTGTAGCTCTTAATACTTCTTCCACCATTATCTCAGCTGATTCATATAACAACCTTGTAGCTCAGTATTGTAATCCCTTTTTACGTGAAAGAGGCAAGTTAAAGAAAGGTTAAGGGTTATACCAGAAGTCGCACAGCAAGAGAGTAGCGTCAAAGGGTCTTGCATTTGGGAATACTGGCTCTAAGACCTGGTCAAAGACAGCAGGAAGTTCCTTGGTCCAAAGTTAGCTTTCTGAAGTTAGTCCCTTCTTGGGTGCGTGCAACAGGCTGAGGCTGCCACTGGATTGTTAGAAATGCTTCACCACAGAGTCTGATAGTGAGGTGACAGCAGTCCTGAAAAGATCAGGAGACAGGCTCCAGCCTACTCGAGTGTGAATCATATCACTCAGCAGACCTGGCTGAGACCAAAAAGGGCAAGTATGTCTGTCTGTCTTCATTCTGGGTTAGAAATAGGTAAAGTCACAAAATGCTGTGCTGTCCTCAGTGCACTTGGGGAACAAAGAGCATCCTCTTGTGTCTTCTGTGAAGCTCCATCCTTGCTAGCCAGTCATCACCCAGGTCCCTGCACAGCTAAAGGGCCATGATCCTCTGGTCAGCATCAACCTGGGGGCTTGGGAGAAGTAGGATTCTCAGGCCCTACCCGACCTGCTGACTGGATCTCTAGGGATGGGCCTCAGCAATGCTCAGCTCTCCAGGAAGTTGGAGAAACATGGCTTTAGAAGACAATGACCAAAAATGCTGACTTTCTTTTTTCTTTGGGCTAGCCAAATGAGTGTCTCTAGCCACTGTTTAAGCAGATGTAGGCGGTAGGTATCACGTAGAGAGAAAGCACAGGCTTTGGAACCCGCCCTGTAATTCCTGCTTTGAACTTTGGTAGCTGGTGACCTTGGCAAGCCCCATTACCTCTCCCCATCTCAGTTTCCTCACCTGTAGAATGAGGATTGCATTGCCTTCCTTGCATAGCCATTTTGAAGGTTTGAGAGGCTGAATGTAGCCTGCTTAGCTCAGTCCCAGACACATGTCAGTCCTCTTCAGTGAGAACTGTGATTTGATGCACACAACTGCCAGACACTGGGTTTGTATAGACAACTTTCCTTCCAGATGCTCTGTGCCAGGTGGATCCCTTGCACATGTGGCTTGCACACTGACCCATTGCCTGGAAACCGTGTCCCGCTGGTCTTACGCACACAGCTGCACCAAACAGCCACTTCGTGTGTTTCTCTACTCCGCCTTCATCGATGCATGACTCATTGCTTCATTCATGTCTCCATGTGCATAGAAACCTAGGCAAGCAGCCATTCCTAGGGGCATTGCAGGACAACCTCATTGAGATGGACATTCTCGGCGCCTCCCGCCACGATGGGGCTTACGGTGACGGGTAGGTGACATCCCCATTCTCCTCTCTGTGTGTGCTCTCCTTGTGGCTCCTGCACTTGCATGTAGACCCTGAGACCTTTCCCTGGGATCTCCTAGGGGAGGTAATTCATGTGGCATGCTCATTCCCAAGTCCATGTTCAACTTGCAACAGTTTATCTTTGCAATAAACCCTATCCCCGAGCATATTAACAGCAGTCTTGTTAATATGCAGCTCTTAGCATCTCATTGGCTGCCTTTGCCATCCTGAAAACCATCTCACATAGCATTTTTAATGCAGCATAGGCCCTGTATTGTATGTAGTCTGGCCCTGAGTATGTATTCTGTGGCCTGAGGCACCTCGTACCACAACAGGGGTGGGTTTGCCCTAAGACTTCTGGGGGATGCAGTGCAACCAACGCACCCCACTTCCCAGGCTCTGTGCAAGTCCTCCCATGGCCATGGTTAAAGCCAGGCTGTGGAGGAGCTCCTGATGCCTCGTTTGGCCACAACCATGTGCTTTGACCATACCCCGCTGCCCTCATGACTAGGCTGTAGGGTGCAGTTGCCTGTCTGTCCCCCCACACAGCTTTCACCTTGGGCTTGGGAGGCAGCAGTCTGGCTTCCAGGCAGAGTGCTTTGAAGGCATTTGCTGCCATTGGCTGTGTGACAGCCACTAGGGGACTCCTGGCCATGGCAGAACTTAGTGGCAGTTTCTTGGCTTCAACACCAATAAAACCCCCTTTAAAAAGAAGGGTATTCCAATCCTCAATTGAGATACACTGGCAGCAGAAGCACTGGAGGGAGAAGAAAATTTTAGGTCTCATTATCTCCAGGGTACAGAACAGGATTTTAGATACTTTCCAAGTTACTGTAACAGTTTTAGAGAACAGGAAGTTTATTTCCCAAGAAACAGCATCCCAGACCCGTCCATTCCCAGGAAAAGGATCTCAGTGCCAGCATTCTGTCGAGTTGGTAACACCTTCTGCCTTGCCTTGGGTGGGTTTTCCCATGGGTAGGGCTGTCCCATCCGTGTTCCGTGGAAACGTGTCTCCGTGTGCTCTGTTTCGTGGTCTGGTCCGTGGCTCTCCTTGTTCCTGTCCTTTCCCAGGTCTCTGTGGTGACTCTCTCTATCCAGGCCCCTCTGCATGCTTCTACTGGCACCTGGGGCCTCCAGGTTTTTCTGGGTACCCGGTCTGTGGGCAGCCCCTGACGCCTTCTTGCTCTCCATCCACAGGCACTTCCTCTTCAAGCCTGGAGGCACCTCCCCGCTCTTCTGCACCACATCACCAGGGTACCCACTGACTTCCAGCACAGTGTACTCCCCTCCGCCCCGACCCCTGCCCCGCAGCACCTTCGCCCGGCCGGCCTTTAACCTCAAGAAGCCCTCCAAGTACTGTAACTGGAAGTGCACAGCCCTGAGCGCCATCGTCATCTCAGCCACACTGGTCATCCTGCTGGCATACTTTGTGGGTAAGCACCTCTTCACCCCAGCTTCCCTTGGCTCCCCTTTGGCCCAGAGGGCAGCAACCACGACACATGTGGGCACTGACAGCTCCTTACTAGCATGGCAGGCAAAGCACACAGTGTGAGCCAAGCAGCCCTGGAGCTCTGGACAGTCTGCACCCATGACACTGCCAGGGTTAGCTCTTCAGGGCCCTCCTCTCCTTCCTCTCTGTCCTTCTGCACTTATACCAGGAAGGAAGCTGGGCATCTGTCCTTTTGTGTGTTGGGTGCCTGGTATTAAGCCATAAGCACTCAGTAAGACTAACCTTTGAGATGGGGAATCTATGGCATGAGTGTCATGGATTGAGTCAGTACAACTAGATGACAAGTTGGAGAGGCTGAACAGGTAGCCTGTCCTGTTGGGACCACATGGCTGCAGTGAAAAGCAGGAAGGAGGTGGAACATCCTGGGGTTGGAGGCAAACAGGCAGGAAAGCATGTTTAAAGGTGGATGTCTGGTGAGGCAGTGGCAGGGTATTGTGGGATTCAAGGTCCAGAGTTAAACCATGGTCAGGAACCTAGGGAAATTCTGACAGAAGCAGAAGGTCCCAGCCAGCACAGAGAGCTGAGAACGCTGACTGAGGGAGCACAGACACGGAGCAGTGCTCACCTGACCCTGGGTGTGAGCACAGACGTAAGGAGCTCCTCCTGACCTCTGCCTTGCTACAGCAGATGGCTCCCACCAGGCAGTCTTCTGATGAGTTTCTAACACAGTCTGGCTTCCTACCTCTGATCCCTTGCTTTGGTCTTTTCCCAGGAAAGATGTTAATCCAAAGAGATCTGTGGGTGTTGTAGGGTCTGCTGCCTCGGTATAAATCAGCCTCTTAGTAAAGGCATTGAAAGGGAGGTTGGCTTAAACCTTGAGGTCCTTTCCAACCTTCTCATTCTATAATTTAAAGGCTTAAGGTAGGTTGGGCCAGCTTGAGAAGGCCTTGAACCCATGCTAAGGAATTCTAAGATAATTCTGCAAGCAAAGGGGACTTTTTTAGCACAAGCCCAGGAAATAGAAATAGAACTAATTGGCAGAAGCCAAAAAAGGACAAAATGCTGCCCACTGTGGAAAAGAACTTGGTAACAAGCAAAGTCATTGTGGCTGAACAGAGGCTGTCTTGAGAAGTAGTAAGAGCTGTTGCTAAAAATGATTCATACAACATGGGCCACCACGTGTTTGAGAGCTAGAGAAGGGGTTCAAGCATGGATGGGGGTTTGAGTGGCATAAGCTATAAAGTCAGTTCCACTCAAGATTCTTGAATTTTATAAAATTAAGTAATCACGGGAGACTGAGGCAGGAGAATCCCTTGGACCTGGAAGGTGGAGGTTGCAGTGAGCCAAGATCACACCACTGCACTCCAGCCTGGGCAACAGAGTGAGACTTTGTCTCAAAAAAAAAAAAGTTATCAGGAAGATGACAGTCCTATAAACAGGGAGATCTCCTTCCACATCTTAAGCTATAATAAGCGTCCTCTGGCATGTCAGGTCACTTTTCCCCTTGTGAATATTGGCTTAGAGAATTTCATGGCTCCAAGGCCGGGGTAGCATGCATATGTCATCTCCTCTTCGGTCTGATTGTTTGGTTACTGCTGCCTAGAATGCTGTTTTAAGAAAGATACTGGGTCTATATTTAGGCTCAATGTGAGAGACTATCTGTGATTGATTAGTGATGTCTGTTAGGGTCACAGAAATGGAGATTATTGATAACATGTCAAATATTTGCCATCCCTGCTATGGGTCATTGTAGAAGTGAAACAGCCGAACTGGGAGAGGTCAGGGCCTACCCAGGCTCTATGAGGTGCACCACTGATATAGAGTGGGTTGCAGGTAAGCGTTGTATGGGTCCAATACCGTTACTTGGCATGAAGGTTTCTTCTGACACCACCAATACTGTGTCACCACCAACCACTGGCACAACTTTTGCTTTTGACTAATACTATTATTTTTTGTAAGTGAGTAGACTTCTAGACAGGCAGTCGTAAGTCGTAATGCAAGTAGTTTGCTGCATATAGACATCAATTTGTTTTGTGTTAAAGTCTTAAGATTTATATCATATAGCCTAATTCAGTGAGAAAGAGTAAATGTTTATGTGATTAATCAAATTCTCTTCTGTTTTCCATCTCATGGGCTTCTTTCTCTTCCAGTTAATAAGAATTCATGATCAGTCTTCAGCTATCTAAAGATAGGGGCAACTGTGGGAAGTAGTGAGCTTCCCGTCAGAGGAAGGATACAGATAGAGCTCAGGGACCACTTAGAATAAGATTCAAGCACTGCCTGAGGGTTTTTACTGGATAACCTTTAATTTTTCTTCCAACATTGACAGTCTTCAAATCTACAGTTTTGTGAATTTTATTTTTCAATCAGCAAATCATGTGGAATACCTGCTTTAAGCCAGTCTCTATGTTAAGTGCTAGGGTTAAAGATATGGTCTCTACCCTTGAGGTATTCATAACTTAAAAGAAGAGGTAGCTATGTTAGCAGGCAAATCTGAAACAGAGATTGATTTACACAGAGCTCAGGGGCTGTGGGAATACCCAACCCCAGCCACAAGGAGTAGGTAAGGCTTCCTGGGAAAGATGATGTTTGAGCTGAATTTTAAAGTAGGCATTAGCCAGAAGTAGACATACAGAAAGGGTATTTCAAAGCAAGAGAACTTGCAAAAACTTGAAAGAGGATAATGTGGTGGCAAAGACGTTTTCTTTGTTTGAAGCATTTGAGGAGTGTGAGGTGCACCATAGGAGCTAATCCAGAAGTGTTTTGTCAGATTGTAGAGATCAACTTGGAGGACAAGTTGAGGACCTTATTGAGTGGGCAAGGGGAGCCACTGAGCAGTTTTGAGCAGTGGTAGGACACAGGTTTCTATTTTAGAAAGGCAAGGGAAGAGGAAGGAGAGAGTCGAAGCATACCTGTTGAGAAACTGTTGCATTCAGGAAAAGCTGATGGCTTCAACTACAACACTGACAATGTACGTGGAGAGGAGGAGGTGGATCGATTTTCAAGAATTTGTGTCTCAAGCCAGAGATGATCAGCTCACTGATAGTGTGTCCTTGCCAAGAATAACACAGATATTTCTACACAGATAATATTCTATCTGTGTAGAGATACTGGGACTGGACGCTAGGGCTCCTGTACAAGGATCAAGCCCAAGAGGCCAAGCCTGGGGCGTTCCCTTTGTTTCCTGGAGGGCCAGCAAGGTGTTGGGGAAGAGCTTAGACCCAGCATGACAGCCCTGGATTCCAAGCCCTGCGCTATCACACAGCAGCTGCTCACCCTTGGGGAAGTCATTTCTCTTCCTGAGTTCTGATTTGCTCATCTAGAAGATAGGCACAAGCCATACCTCAGAAGGAAGCTCATTAGCTTGGTGTACGCTAACCCAGGTGAACACGTTGCAGGTGTGTGAACCATCCCAACCTTGCTTCACAAGCTAGGGGTAGGGTAGCAGCCTTCTTGCTTGGCCTCCTCCAGCTGCCGAAGACAAGGCATGAGCATCTTGGTGCTTGGCCATAATTACAGGCTGTGATGACTAACTTGTAAGGAACCATCAATTATTAAAAATCAAATTAATTGTCAGCCAAGCACAAATATCCCTAACAAAGACTCCTTTCCAGCAGACCAACCGATCTAATCAACAAGCAAAAGCACAGATATTTAATTAGATTTTTGATGAAAAATTGTGTTTAATTTCAAGTATAATCAATTATTAATTACTGTAATGAGTGAGTCTGACTGGGTTTACTAATTAACTCATTTAAAAATTATGAATAACCTTTTCATTTGTAATTATTTTGTACATCCTATCAGGTTCCAGATAAGAATTGCATCACCTCACCAGTAGAGTGGGAGGAAGAAACAGAGGGTGGAAAAGAATTTTTCTTTTGCTGTTATCTGCCTAGGGCTGTCATATTTAGTTGGTAATCCTGACAGATTCATTTGATGTTCAGTTTGCTGGTTTGTTTGTTTCGAGATGGGGGTCTTACTCTGTCACCCAAGCTGGAGTGCTCTGGCACGGTCATAGCTCGCTGCAGCCTTGAACTCCTGGGCTCAAGTGATCCTTCCACCTCAGCCTCCCGAGCAGCTGGGACTAGGGTTGTGCACCACTGAACCTGGCTAATTTTTAAATTTTTTTGTGTGTGTAGAGTTGGGTTCTAATATGTTGCCCAAGCTATCTTAAACTCCTGGCCTCAAATGGTCTTCCTGCCTCAGCCTCCTCACAGGCCGGGATTACAGGTGTGAGCCACCATGCCCAGATGATGTTCCATT
>CAUYNB010072778.1:0-18855 GCA_963574225.1 Lagothrix lagotricha | reverse complement strand
TGAGCTTAAAACTGTAACAATGATACTATCAGCCTACTGTGGTGGGATTGCTAATGCATTTAATTGAGTGCTTTTTTTTTTGGAGTTTATGATTTTAATTTTATTTTTCTCTTCTGTGTTGTCGCCTGTTTTTTTTTTAATATATATATTTTTTATTGCATTTTTGGTTTGTGGGGGGAAAAAGGGGAGGGCCCGGGGGGGGTGGGGCAGTTGGGGAGGGATAGCATGGGGAGAAATGCCAGATATAGGTGATGGGGAGGAAGGCAGCAAATCACACTGCCATGTGTATACCTGTGCAACAATCTTGCATGTTCTTCACATGCACCCCCAAACCTAAAATGCAATAAAATATTTATATAAATAAAAAAAGAAAAAAAAAGAAAGTAAAGGAATAGAAGCAAGGATATGGTTGGTAGCCGAAGGCGGATGCGGAAGTTTACTTTGCTTTTTTCCTGTAAGAGGGAAACTCAGCAGAGCCAGAAGGTATGACTGAAGAGAAAGGGACAAATGCTGAAGCCACCTCCTTGGGTGGGGACGCAGAGCCCATGTTTATCCTGCCGCTATTCCGGTTGGGCGCGGTGGCTCACACCTGTAATCCCAGCACTTTGGGAGGCTGAGGTGGGTGGATCATGAGGTCAGGAGATCGAGGCCAGCCTGGCTAACACGGTGAAACCAACTCTACAGAAAAAACGAAAAAAATAAGCCAGGCACGGTGGTGGACACCTGTAGTCCCAGCTACTCGGGAGGCTGGGGCAGGAGAATTGTTTGAACCGGGGAGGCAGAGGTTGTAGTGAGCCGAGATCGCACCGCTGCACTCCAGCCTGGCAATGGAGTGAGACTGCGTCTGAAAAAAAAAAAAAAGAATGGCTACTTCATAGAGCAGCCCTGAGGGCTGCTGGTTGCCCATTTTTATGGTTATTTCTGGATGATACGCTAAACAGTGGTGGATTATTCATGCCTCTCCGGTTTGGACCATAGAGGGGAACTTCGAGATGTTGTCATGGCATCTGTAAACTGTCATGGCGCTGGGGCAGTGTAGCAGTGACAGCGACCAGAGGTCACGTTGCCATCTTGCTTTTGGTGGGTTTTGACTGTCTTCTTTACTGCAACCTGTCTGATCAGCGAGGTCTTTATGACCGGTATCTTGTGCCGACCTGTCTCTTCCTGTGACTTGGAATACCTCCGTGTCTGGGAATGCAACCTACTAGGTGTCAGCCTCATTTTACCCAGACCCTGTCCAGGGTGGAGTGGCTCTGGTTCAAACGCCTCTGACGGAAGTCAGTGTTAACCTGCGCCATCCTCCGCCTCGTCCCTCTTGACAACGTCTGACTGGCTGGTGCCCTACCCCTCCTGGAAACACTGGCCTCCCTTCTGCCTCTCTGGGTCCCTCTTCTCTCTCTCTGTGTCCGTGGCTGGTCAAGGGCTGGGTTTGCAGCCTCTTTGCTCCTCTCCCCACACCCAGGTTGGCCTCATTCACTCTCGGGGCTGTAAACCCATCTACACCTACTGGTACCCACAGTCCTGTCTCCAGCCTGCACCTCCAGCAGCTCCAAACTTGGCCTGTTGGGCATCTCATACTCAGCACCGCCATATGGGGGTCCAGTGGACCCCGAAACTGCCCTTTTTGCGTCTCCACATCTCAGCTGAGGTCAGCCGTTGTAGTAGCTGCTCAGATGGAATCTTGGAATCTCCCTGCCTCCTCTTCCTCCCACCCACATCCTCACAAGCCTCAGCACTCCACCTTGGAGAGCTCCACGAAGCCCTCTCCTCTCCCTCTGATTCACACGGAAGGTTTCTTTCACCCTCCCTGCCTTTACCCCTTGCAGCCCCCCATGCCTGTGCTTATTCACCCCTTTGTGTACCTTCAACACACCAGGCAAGAGCCAGCCTCAGGGTCTTTGCTCTGGCTGCCCCTATGGCTGTTTTATTTCCTGTATCCCCAGCACACAGTAGGTGCTCAATAAACACGTCGGTATTTATTGAATGCATAATTCAATAAACCTGCCTTCATTTGGTGCATGCCAGAATATATATACATAGAAAAAAAATTTCTGGAAGCACATATCCCACCCACCCACCCCCGCAGCGCTGGTGGTGGTTTTTGCTGAGATAACAGATCTCAACATTTTGAAATATTTGCCACAAAGAATGTAACTTCGTCGAGCATGAAAAAAAAAAAAAAAAAACTCAGTGCCATTTCAGTGCAGTGACCCACCAGCTGTTTGACCCCCGGCAAGTGGCGATCCTTCTCTGGGCCTCAATTTCCTCAACTCAGAAAGCAGGAATTATCCTAGCACCATCCCCAGCAAAGCCCTCCAGAGCCCTGCTTCCAAGTCTCGAGGAAAGAGTTAAATCCCGGTCTGAGGCGGTGATATTTGCAATGCATGAAGTTTAAACATTTTCAATAAAGAAGAACAAACCCAGGCCGACGCGCTTTCTGATTTATAGTAATTGCAAACCAGCAGCCGTTAATATAATTGTCCAGTGGAGGGGGGTGACGGGGGGCTTCACACGGGGCCCAATCAGCCCCGGGTGGGACTCGGCCCCAGTCAGGTTAAGCAAATACATTACTTTAATAACCTGGGGAGGCGGCTGGAGCCATTAGCAAGAGGGGGAGAATAAATATTATCCCAAGAAGCTCCAGAATCCGCGGTTTTATCACCGAGAATTGTCCCCCGTGCTATTTACTTTCAATTTAGATTTTCGGGAAAGTGGCTCTTGGCACATTTTATATATGAAGGAGGATGACTGGAATTGAGAAATGACCTGATTTTACCATCTGAGGGAAAAAGAGCCACAGCTTTTTTGGGGTCGAGTGAGCTCTCGGCGCTATCCCACTGAGTCCCGCTCTTAAGATCAAAGCACCGAGACACACAGGCTCACACACATTGTGCAGGCGCTGGGGTTTGACCTGAGTCTGCTCCAGAGGCCCAGGGAATATGGGGACAAACGTCCAGGGATGTGGCCTCATTTGATGACAGCAGACTTGAGAGATCTGGTCTCGTTAGTTTGTTTGCCGGTGGGGGGAGACTGAGGCTGAGAGTGAGGCTGTCGTGGGCTGTTTGACTCGACTCACCCGATTCTTCCTGCCCACTGTATCTTCTCTCACTCAAGAACCCTCATTGGCTCCCTAGGGTCCCCTGAATCAAACCCACTTATGCTATTTTTTACACTCAGAATGCAATTCAAAATGGATCACACGGGCCGGGCGCAGCGGCTCACGCCTGTAATCCCAGCACTTTGGGAGGCTGAGGCGGGTGGATCACTTGAGGTCAGGAGTTGGAGACCAGCCTGGCCAACACGGCAAAAACCCATCTCTAGTAAAAGCACAAAAATTAGCCAGGTGTGGTGGCACACGCCCGTAATTCCAGCTACTCAGGAGGCCAAGGCAAGAGAATTGTTTGAACCCATGAGGCAGAGGTTGCAGTGAGCTGAGATCACACCACTGCACTCCAGCCTGGATGACAGTGTGAAACTGTCTCAGAAAAAAAAAAAAAAAAAAATCCAAGGTCTACATGTAAAATGTAGAAGAAAACATAAGAAAAAAAAATCTTCAAGACATGAGGTTAAGCTCTACAAAGAGTCCTTAGGGATGACACCCCAGGATGAGCCATAAAGAAAGAAATTGATGAATTGGACTTCATCCAAATTAATAATTTCTGCTCTGTGCAAAGGACCATGCGATTAGGGTGGAAAGAAGCTATGGTTTCGAAGAGTCCACTTGCAAATCACATATCCAACATAGAATTTGTACCTAGAGTATATAAAGAACTCTGGGCCGGGCATAGTAGCTCACGCCTGTAATTCCATCACTTTGGGAGGCCAAGGTGGGCGGATCTTGTGAGGTCGGGAGGTCAAGACCAACCTGGCCAACATGGTGAAACCCCGTCTCTACTAAAAACAAAATCAGCTGGGTGTGGCGGCGCAGCTTGTGATCCCAGCCACTCAGGAGGCCGGGGCAGGAGAATCGCTTGAACCCGGGAGGCGGAGGTTACAGTGAGCTGAGATTACAGCACTGCACTCCAGTCTGTACTACTGAGTGAGACTACATCTCAAAAAAAAAAAAAAAAAAAAAAAAAATGAAAGGTGAACATTGGAAAAAAAAACCAAAAACACCCAACAAACAACCCAGTTAAAAAAAATGGACAGAGACAGAAACAGACGTTCCACTGAAGAGGAGATGCAGATGGTAAATGGGTACATGAAGGGACATTCAGGGGCATTGGCCACCAGGGACCTGCAAATCCGGACCACAGTGAGGCATCCCTGCACACCCATTAAAAAGGCTAAGATTAAAAAAAAAACTGATCGCATCAAATGCTGGCAAGGATGAAGACGGAATGACTCCGTCAGTCCTGCATGGCTGGTGGCAATGTAAAACGGTACACAGCACTGTGGGGAAGGCGCGTGGCAGGATTCCATTTTGTTTGTTGCGTTGTCTTGTTCGTTTATTTTACAAAACAAAGCTTGCACTTCCCGTAAGACCCTGCAACTGCGTTCTTGAGCGTTCATATCCCAGGGAAATGAAAACGTAAACTTATGTTCACATAAAAACCCAAGCCGGGCGCGGTGGCTCACGCCTGTAACCCCAGCACTTTGGGAGGCTGAGGTGGGCGGATCACAAGGTCAGGAGATCGAGACCATCCTGGCCAACATGGTGAAACCCCATCTCTACTAAAAAAAACAAAAACAAAAAACAAAAAATTAACCGAGTGTGGTGGTGCACGCCTGTAATCCCAGCTACTGGGGAGGCTGAGGCAGGAGAATTGCTTGAACCCAGGAGGCAGAGGTTACAGTGAGCGAAGATTGTGCCACTGCACTCCAGCCTGGGTGACAGAGCGAGACTCCATCTCAAAAAGAAAAAAACAAAAAAACAAAAAAATCTGGAAGTGAATGTTCAGAGCAGCTTCTTTCCAAAATGGCCAAACGCTGGAAGGAATCTAAATTGCCCTCAACAGGTGAACAGTTAAATCAATCGTGCTCCATCCGTACCGTGGAATTCGACTTAGCAATGAACAGGAAAGAACTGTTGAGAAGCACAGGAACTGAGGCCGGCTGTCACCGGGGCTGTGCTGAAATGTCGAGAGCCAGTCTTGAAAGGTTACAGCGGAACGGGGTTGTGGGGAGGTAGGATGGTTTATGGGTACCAAAAAAAAAAAAAAGAATGAATAAGAACTAGTCAGATAGCACAATGGCGAGACTATATCAATAATATATGTATTTTTTGAGACAGGGTCTGACTCTGTCCCCCAGGGCTGGAGTGCAATGACATGATCGCCACTCATTGCAACCTTCACCTCCCAGGCTCGAGTGATCCTCCCATCTCAGCCTCCCGAGTAGCTTAGACTACAGACATGCGCCACCATGCTTGGCTAAGTTTTGTAATGTTTTCTTTTGGTAGAGAAGGGGTTTTGCCATGTCGTCCAGGCTGGTCTCGAACTCCTGGGCTCAAGTGACCCCCTCACCTCGGCTTCCCAGAGTGTTGAGATTACATGTGTGAGCCACTGTGTCCAGCCATTCAATAATAACTTAATTGTACATTTAAAAATAACTAAAAGGCCGGGTGCGTTGGCTCACACCTGTAATCCCAGCACTTTGGGAGGCAGAGGTGGGAGGATCACTTGAGCCCAGGAGTTCAAGACCAGCCTAGACGACATGGTGAAACCCCGCCTCTACTAAAAATACAAAAATAAGCTGGACATGGTGGCAGGCACCTGTAATCGCAGCCACCTGGGAAGCTGAGGCAGGAGAATTGCTTGAACCTGGGAGGAGGAGGGTGCAGTGAGCCCAGATCACACCACTGCTCTCCAGCCTGACAACAGAGCGAGACTCCATCTCAAAAGAAAATTAAGTAACACAAAATAAAATAACTAAAAGAGTATAATTGGATTGCTGCTAACACAAAAGATAAATGCTTCAGGAGATGGATACCCAGTTTTCCGTGATGTGATTATTATTATTACTATTATTATTTTGAGCCACCGTGCCTGGCCCCATGATGTGATTATTACATGTTGCATGCCTGTACCAAAATATCTCATGTATCCCATACGTATATACACCTATGATGTACACACACAATTAAAAAGAAATACATAACAAAAAAAGAAATGAAAAACTCAGGCCAGGCGCGGTGGCTCACGCCTGTAATCCCAGCTCTTTGGGAGGCCAAGGCGGGCGGATCACCAGGTCAAGAGATCGAGACCATCCTGGCCAACATGGTGAAACCCTGTCTCTACTAAAAAATACAAAAATTTAGCTGGGTGTGGTGGTGGGCACCTGTAGTCCCAGCTACGCGGGAGGCTGAGGCAGGAGAATCGCTTGAACCTGGGAGGCGGAGGCTGCAGCGAGCCGATATTTCGCCACTGCGCTCCAGCCAGGCGACAGAACAGGACTCTGTCTCCAAAAAAAAAGAAATGAGAAACTTGAAAAAAGATTACAGAGCGTGCAGGTCCACTGATACAGGCTTCCTGAAATGACAGAATTCTGAGATGAACAACAAGTAAATGTTTTTCAGGGAGGAGGACAAGAGAGATGACTGTGACTTTAAAAAAAAAAAAGCACAGAAAATCCTTGTAATTGATTGTGTTCTGTGTCCTCATTGTGGATCTACACATCTAAATATTGCATGGACACACACACACACACACACACACACACGAGTGCACACAAACCAGCCAAGTCTGAATACGGTTGATGGATTGTGTTAATGTTGGTTTCCCGTTGATGATATTGTAAGATGTCACCATTGGGGGAAGCCAGGTAAAGGCTTAAGAGATCCCTCTGTATTATTCATTTTTTACTTGTTAATAATTCCCATATCATATAATTCACCCATTGAAGTCTATAATTCAGTGGTTTTTAGTATATTCGAAGAGTTGAGATGCTGTGCAGCTATCATCACAGTATCATTTTACAACGTGTTTTATATTTTATTGAGACAGAGCCTCATTCTGTCGCCAAGGCTGGAGTGCAGTGGCACGATCTCGGCTCACTGCAGCCTCCACCTCCCGGGTTCAAGTGATTCTCTCACCTCAGCCTCCTGAGTATCTGGAACTACAGGTGCATGCCACCACACCCCCCTCATTTTTGTGTTTTTAGTAGAAACGGGGTTTCACCATATTGGCTATGCTGATCTCAAACTGCCGACCACAAGTGATGTTCCTGCCGTGGTATCCCAAAGTGCTGGAATTACAGGCATGGGCCATCGTGCCCAACCTAGAATATTTTAGTCACCCTAAAAGAAACCAATTAGGGCCAGGTGTGGTGGCTCACGCCTGTAATCCCAGGATTTTGGGAGGACGAGGCGGGTGGATCACTTGAGGACAGGAGTTCAAGACCAGCCTGGCCAGCATGGCAAAACTCCATCTCTACTAAAAAATACAAAATTAGCCGGGCGTGGTGGTGGATGCTTGTAATCCCAGCTACTTAGGAGGCTGAGGCAGGAGAATTGCTTGAACCCAGGAAGTGGAGGTTGCAGTCAGTGGAGATTGCGCCACTGCACTCCAGCTGGGACAACACAGTGAGACTCTGTCTCAAACAAAACAAAACAAACAAAAAAGAAACCAATTAGAATCATTCCCCATCTCTTCCCCGGCCCTGGCCACCACAAATTCACCTTCTGTCTCTGGATTTGCCCATTGTGGAAATTCCATCTGAGCAAGATCACACAATGTGCGGCTTCTGTATCTGGCTTCTTTCACAGAGCATGATGTGTTTCAGGTTCCCCCACATTGTGTAGTCTGTGCCAGGGCTTTATTCCTTTTCGTGACCAAACATATTCCATTGTGTTGATGGACATTGGCTTTCGTGTTCATCAGTTGATAGAGAGTCAGGTTGTCTTCACTTTTTGAATTGTCAGTAATACTGCTATCAATATTTATCGTTTTTTTTCGTCAAACTTTTTTTTTTTTAGGTGGAGTCTTGCTCTGTAGCCCAGGCTGGAGTGCAGTGGCTCGATCTTGGCTCACTGCAATCTCCCCGTCCCGGGTCCCGGTTCAAGCAATTCTCCTACCTCAGCCTCCCAAGTAGCTGAAATTACAGGCACAAGCCACCATGCCCAGCTAATTTTTGTATTTTTTAGTAGAGATGGGGTTTCACCATGTTGGCCAGTCTGGTCTTGAACTCCTGACCTCGTGATCCACCCACCTCAGCCTCCCAAAATGCTGGGATTACAGGCGTGAGCCACCACACCCGGCCTCAACATTTATCCTTAAGATTTTGCATGAGGTCAGGCACGGTGGCTCACACCTGTAATCCCAGCACTTTGGGAGGCCAAAGCGGGCGAATCACTTGAGGTCTGGAGTTCAAGACCAGCCTGGCCAACATGGCAAAACCTTGCTTCTACTAAAAATACAAAAAATTAGCTGGGCGTGGTGAAGCCAAGATCACACCTCTCCACTGTAGCCTAGGTGACGAAGCGAGACTCCGTCTCAAAAGAGAAGAAAAAAGATTTTGCATAGACATATATATTTTTTAATTTTTTAAACTTTAATGCCAGCCTGGGTGACAGCAAGACTATGTCTCAAAAAAAAAAAATTAAAAAAATTACCTTTGTAGATCGTCTGAGTAAGCAAATGCAAGTAAACTTGTGTAGTGGTCTTGTATCCCGCAACTTTGTGGAGCCCATTTACTTATTTAATTTTTTGGAGACAGAGTCTTGCTCTGTTGCCCAGGCAGGAGTGCCGTCGTGATCATAGCTCACTGCAGCCTCGACTTTCTGGGCCAAGAATCAATTTTTTTAAGTGAAAAAATTTGGAAAAAGAAAGTTAAGAAGAAAATAAAGTTAATTGCATTTGTATACATTAGAAATCAACAATCTAATAATCTGGGAAAATCGTTATCTTTATGATAGTATCAAAAAGAATAAAATACTTAGGAGAAAATTTAACCAAAAAGTGCAAAATTTATACTCTGAGCACTGTAAAATATTGCTAAAGAAATGTGAGACCTAAATAAAGAACTCTTATATTCACAGATTACAAAACGTAATATTGTTAATACTCCTGAATTGATCTGTAGATTCAACACAATCCATATTAAAATCTTAGCTTTTTTTTTTTAGAAATTGGTAAAAATTCTGAAATTTATATGGAAATTCAAGGCACTGAGAGTATCCAAAATAATCTTGAAACAAAATAGTGAAATTGGAGGACTTATACTTTCTGATTAGAAAACTTACCGCAAAGATAAAATAAGACAATGGGGTACTGGTGCAATGATAGACTTATAGATCAGTGGTAGAAAATTGAGAATCTGGAAATAAACCCTCACGTTTATAGTCAATTGCTTTTCAACAAGGGCCAAAACAGTTGAATGGAGAAACACATAATCTTTTCAACAAATGATGTCAGGAGAACTGAATATCTACATGCAAAAGGATGAAGTTGAATCCTTACCTCACACCAAGCACATAAATTAACTCAAATACATCATAAACTTAAATGTAAGCACTAAAACGATAAAACTCTTGGAAGAAAACAAAGAACTTTCATGATCTTGGGACTGGCAATAATTTCTTAGACATGACACCAAAAGTGCAAACCACCAAAGAAATATCAGATAAATCGAACTTCAGCAAAATTTAAAAATCCTGTGTTTCAAAGGACACCATCAAGACAGTAAATAGACAACCCAAAGATGGAAGAAAATATTTGCAAATTATATATCTGATAAGGAACAGGTATTCTAGAATACATAGAATTCTTACAACTGTGAATTTATTACCTTACAAGGCAAAAGAAATTTTGCAGGGGTGATTAAATTATAGCCCTTGAGATGGGGAGATTAGCTTGGAGAATCCAGGTGAACCCAATGTCATCACAGAGGTCCTTATAAGAGGAAAGCAACCGCACCAAAGAGCAGAGCCAGAGCAGAGGTCAGAGGGATGTGAGACTGTGAACCTAGGCATGTGATCAGCCCCTAGAACCTGGAAAAGGCCAGGAAACAGCTTCTCCCCTAGAGTCTTCAGAGCAAACACAACCTTCCACATTTTAGAATTCTGATCTCCAGAACTCTAGGATAATAATTTTTAATTTTTTAAATTTGAAAATTTATTTATTTATTTATTTTTGAGACAGAGTCTCACTCTGTTGCCCAGGCTGAAGTGCAGTGGTGCAATCTTGGCTCACTGCAACCTCCACCTCCCAGGTTCAAGTAATTCTCCTGCCTCAGCCCCCTGAGTAGCTGGGATTACAGGTGTGTACCATTACACCTGGCTAATTTTTGTATTTTTAGTAGAGACGGGGTTTTACCATGTTGGCCACGGTGGTCTTGAACTCGTGACCTCAGGTGATCCACTGACCTCAGCCTCCCAAAGTGCTGGGCTTACAGGCGTGAGCCACCGCGCCCAGCAATTTGGTGTTGTTTTAAGTCACCACATTTATGATAATTTGTAGGGAACTAAGACCTATTTGATTTGGGAATAATGCTTATCCTTCCCACCGACATCCCATTGCTCAGAATATGTCACATGGTCATATCTACTGCAAGGGCATCTGGGAAAATGTGGTCCATGTAGCCCAGGACAACTCCACATTGTGGTAAGTGGGGTATGGATTTTTTAAATGGATGCCAGATGTTTTCTGCCACATCAGTGTGGGTCATAATGAGGTTCTCTAGTGGGAAGAAATGGCCCAGGTGACTGGCTAGAATTGGGCTCGTGAGCATGGAGGGACGTGAGACAACGTGGAGTCCACCATCAGGAGAATGAACAGTGAAGGTGGAGCGTGACCCACCTCCATGAAGAAATAAGGAATGTCTCCCAAGTCCTTTCTTCTGGGATGGAGGCCAGATTATTCATCCTCATCTTTAAGGCCCTCTGGAACCCAGCCCCTAGCTTTTTTTTTTTTCTTCTTCTTCTTCCAGGCATCTCCTCCCTCAACCCGGTTTTCCCAGCCCCACCCACCTCTCCACCTGCCCATCCTTATATTCAGCTGATTCAGTCTGAACCGTCTTGGCACCGAGTCCTTGCCCACACAGAGCTCCCTGCCAAGCACACCCTCCTACCCCACGCCCCCTCTCTGAATCCTACCACTGTGAGATCCGGGAGGCGACGTGTGAGCTGAGGCTTGAAGGATGAGAAGGAGCTCATCACGGGAGGAGCCCAGGGCAGGGCATGCTGGAAGGAGGGGGCTGTAAATGCAAGGGCTGGGGGATGGGAGGGTGCTTGTGTGTCTGAGGAGTGGCAAGGACGGATGAGAAATGGGGCGCAGGAGGGGAGGTGAAGGCTGGATGGGGCTGGAGTTTGAAGGGAGAAGGGGGTCTTTTGTTTTCATTTATTTATTTATTGAGATGGAGTCTCACTCCGTCACCAGGCTGGAGTGCAGTAGTGCAACCTCGGCTCACTGCAACCTCTACCTCCCAGGTTCAAGCGATTCTCCTGCCTCAGCCTCCCGAGTAGCTGGGACTGCAGGTGCACACCACCACACCCTAGCTAATTTTTGTATTTTTAGTAGAGACCCAGTTTCACCATGTTGGCCAGGATGGTCTTGATCTCTTGACCTTGTGATTCGCCCGCCTTGACCTCCCAAAGTGCTGGGATTACAGGCGTGCACTACTGCGCCTGGCCTTATTTTTTTATAAATGTATTTATTTTTAGAGACGGGGTCTTGCTTTGCCACCCAGGCAGTGGTGCAATCATAGCTCACTGCAGCCTCCATCTCCCAGTCTGAAGTGATCCTCCCACCTCAGTCTTCCAAGTAGCTGGCACCACAGGCATGTGCCACCATGCCTAGTTAAATTTTTGTATTTCTGGTAGAGATGGGGTTCACCATGTTGCTTATCTGGTCTTGAACTACTGGGCTCAAGTGATCCACCTGCCTTGGCCTCCCAGAGTGCTAGGATTACAGGTATCAGCCACCATGCCTGGCCCTTTTATTTTTTTTAATTTTATTTACTTATTTGCTTACTTACTTATTTTGAGACAGAGTCTTGCTATGTCACGCAGGCTGGAGTGCAGTGATCTCGGCTCACTGCAACCTCCACCTCCCAGGTTCAAGCGATTCTCCTGCCTCAGCCTCCTGAGTAGCTGGGTCTACAGGTCTGTATCACCACTCCTGGCTAATTTTTTGTATTTTTAGTAGAGACAGGGTTTCACTATGTTGGCCAGGATGGTCTTGATCCCCTGACGTCATGATCTGCCCGCCTCCACCTCCCAAAGTGCCAGGATTACAGGCATGAGCCACTTCGCCCGGCCTTATTTATTTTTAGAGATGAGGTTTTGCTCTGTCGCCCAGGCTGGAGTGCGGTGGTGCAGTCACGGCTCACTGCAGCCTTGACCTCCCAGGCTCCACTGATCCTTTCACCTCAGCCTCCCTAGTAGCTGGGACTACAGGTGTGCACCACCACGCCAAGCTAATGTTTGTATTTTTTGCAGAGAAAGGGGTCTTGCTATGTTGCTAAAGCTGGTCTTGAACTCCTGGGCTTAATCGATCCTCCCATCTCAGTCTCCCAAAGTGTTGAGATGACAGGCATGAGTCACTGCACCCAGCCTGGGGCTTTTAGGCCATGGTGGGGGGTTTGAGCTTGATTTCAGTGCAGTAAGGGACGCTGGGAGAGAGTTTGAATGAGTGCATGCGTGAATGAATGAAAACAGGGCTGAGAGAGAGCTGCAGTCTTGGCCTTCTTTTCTTCTTTTGTTTTTTGAGTGTGAGTCTCAGTCTGCTGCCAGGCTGGAGTGCAGTGGCCGACCTCTGCTCACTGCAAACTCCGCCTCCCTGGTCAAGCGATTTCTCCTGCCTCAGCCTCCCAAGTAGCTGGGATTACAGGCGCCTGCCACTACGCCCAGCCAATTTTTTTGTATTTTTAGTAGAGACAGGGTTTCACCATGTTGGCCAGACTGGTCTCGAACTGCTGACCTCAGGATTCACCCGCCTCTGGCTCCCAAAGTGCTGAGATTACAGGCGTGAGCCACCGCGCCCGGCCAGTCTTGGCCCAGTCACAGCTCACCGATCACTAAGTGGCACCTGGTCACCCTCCATACGCCTTGAGGCTGCCTCCTTCTTTCCTCCCGGCCCCCAGCCACGTGTCCCCTTCGGGACCTCGACAGATTCCAAGATGCCCTGGTGGCAGGGCCCATCCCTGGCTCGGTCTTAATGACACCCAAATAGCTACACAAAACCAAACGACTCCTCGCAATTATGATAAAATATTAAAATGACTCACAAAATAAATTATTCACACCCCTCATGTTCCTGCTTCCAGGTGTTTGAGGGTAATGAGGTTTGTTTTTAGGTGTGGAGCGGGGAGCGGCCCTTGGGAATCAGACAGTGAGAGGTCACCCATCAATCTCGTCACTGTGTGGATGGGGACAAGGGGTGATGGGAGGCAGAGGCGGACTGGGGCAGGAGTGGGGCTCAATGACTTTATGGCCAAAAACGCTGTCGCTTATAAGTGGTGAGTGCATGCTGGGCGAGAGTCTGGGGTCTTCGATTCATATCCCCTCTCTCCAGGGGGCTGGAGGAAGTTGGGCTCTTCACAGGGCTGCCAAAAGCATTTGTGGCTTTCAGAGTGGTGGGGAGGGGGAGAGAGAGAGCTGGGAAGAGACATAGAGACACAAAGAGAGTCAGAAAGAGACAAAGACAGAGACACACAGAGAGAAACAGAAGAGACAGAAAGACAGGCTGGCCGGGCGTGGTGGCTCACACCTGCAATCCAGCACTGTGGGAGCCCGAGGCAGGTGGATCAGAACATCAGGAGTTCGAGATCAGCCTGGCCAACATGGTGAAGCCCCATCTCTACAAAAACACAAAACTTATCCAGGCATGGTGGCACGTGCTTATGATCCCAGCTACACGGGAGGCTGAGGCAGGAGAATCGCTTGAACTGGGATCTGGGAGGCGGAGGCTGCGGTGAGCCGAGATCATGCCACTGCACTCCAGCCTGGGCTATGGAGCAAGATTCCGTCTCAAAAAAAAAGGAAAGAGAGAAAAAAGGAAGGAAGGCAGGCAGAGACAGATACACAGACACAGAGACAAATGGAGGGAAAGAGAAAGGAGAGATGGGCAGGGACAGAGACGAACACAGAGATAGAAATGGGGTGGACAGAGACAGAGACAGGCAGAGACAAAGGGACACAGAGAAGAGAGACAGAGAGAGATAGACACAGGGAGACAGATACACAGAGAGACAGGAGCACACAGAGATGGGAAGAGCCAGAGAGCCACAGAGAAAAACAGAAAATCAGAAAGAGAACAGAGAGGCAGAGACAAAGACAGCTGCAGAGGAGACAAGGAGACTGAGAAACTGAGAGAACTGATGGGGTCTGTTACCCCAACAACCCAGGATCCCTTGAATTCTCACGTGGGTAGGAAGAATTTGGGGCCAGGTGGGATTTGGGAGGCTGGCCTCCCCAGACGGAGAGGCTCCTGTTAGCAGAAGCCACCAAGCTCGGGGTCAGAGAGGCGGTTCTGTGAAAGAACCATGCAAGTTCCTGAAAGCCCCGAATTTCACAGCCCTGCGTGTGGACGGTGCAGGCTCCCTACGAAGGAGCTGCTAGCCGGGGACGGGAGACGCTCTACCCTCCAAGCCGCTCCGTTCAGCACCACGGACAGCGCCACATCCCTGGGGCCAGGAGAGGAAAGGAAACCCCAGGGTTTGGCCTTCTCGCCCACCCTCTGCAGGGGCCAGCAGTCCTCCCTGTGAGGGAGATGGTTGCCTGCCTGCCTGCCTGCCTGCCTGCCTGCCTGCCTTCCTTTCTTCCTTCCTTCCTTCTCTCCTTCTCTCCTCCCTCCTTCCCTCCTTCCTTCCTCTTTCTCTTCTTTCTTCCTCCCTCCTTCGCTCCCTTCCTTCCTTCCTTTCTCTCTTTCTCTCTCTTTCTCTTTCCTTCCTTTCTCCCTCCCTCCCTTCCTTCCTCTTTCTTCCTCCCTCCTTCCCTCCCTCCCTTCCTCCCTCCCTCCCTTCATCTTTCTTTCCTTCTCTCTTTCCTTCTTTCTCTCTTTTCTTTTTCTTCTTTCTTTCTCTCTCTCTTTTTCTCTCTCTCTCTCTCTTTCTTTTTCTTTCGAGTCAGTCTTGTTCTGTCATCCAGGCTGGAGTGCAGTGGCACAATCTTGGCTCACCACAACCTCCGCCTCCCAGGTTCAAGCGATTCTCCTGCCTCAGCTCCCGAGTAGCAGGGACTACAGGTGCCCACCACCACGCCTGGCTAATTTTTGCTTTTTTTTTATTTTTTAAAATAGAGACAGGGTTTCACCATGTTGGTCAGGCTGGTCTCAAATTCCTGACCTCAAGTGATCCGTCCGCCTCGCCCTCCCAAAGTGCTGGGATTACAGGTGTGAGCTGCTGTGCCCAGCCCGTTTTATCTATTTGGTCCCTGTTGTGTCTCTGGCTCCTAGAACAGAGCCTGGCAATATATGTTTGCGGAACTGGTGAATCCTAGGACTATTCAAGGCATCTTGGAATGATGGCACAGATGTGCGGCACTAGAGTCTTAGAACTGCCACCCAAACATAGAGTCAGAAAGAAAGGAGTCCCGGGATCCCCCTACTCCAATTCCATCATGCTTTTCCTGGCATGGTTCTACAGTCTGTCTTGGTTACCTTCTGTGATGGGGACCTCACTATCACTTAGGGCAATACTTTCAGCCTTCGGACAGTTCCACGGGTGTTGAAAAGTCCTTCCTTAGAACGGAGCACACGTTTTTCACCTTGGAATTCTCTCCAGTCTCAGAACCTCCCCTTCCTCACCGTCAGTCCTTCCCTGTTGGCCAGTCGGCTCCTTCTGCCTCCTGCGGGTCAGTGGGGTGGAGGCAGGAAGAGGAGGAGGGATTCGAAGGCAAGAATCCTGCTTTAGGAGGCTCAGTTCTCCATTTTTCAGCTTGTCCTGAAATTTTCTGACAAAGATGATAGCCGAGGTGTTAGGTGATAAGTAAAGTGTTAGCTGATAACTTAGGAGTTAGCTGACAACTAACATGTGGGCTGATACCTTTTGGTTAACTGATAAGAGAATGCTGGCTGATAAGTGGAATTTGGAAGATAACGTGAGTGTTAGGTAAGAATTCAAGTGCTTGGGGCAATCCTCTCTTCCTCCCTCCCTCCATTCCTCCCTCCCTTGCCTCCTAAGCATTTATTAGGCAGGTTCCAGGTTCAGTGCCGGGAGTGAGTGTTACAAAATAGATGAGATGCAATCTCTCCTTCAGGGTACTCAGGCAGACACAGCTAAGATCTGAGCTCTCTTGGAAGCCCCAAAGCCAGGAGAGTCTTTAAGACCTCAAGGCACGGGAGTTATCATGGTGGGGGATGTCGGGCAGCAGGGAGACTTTCCCCCGCCCCCAGGACCAGCTCTCCGCCTGGCTAGGGGGCAAGGTACATCCCTCAAGCCTGTCTCTGGTGTTGGCATGTCTGGGCTGGCTCCTCTGCCTCTGGTGTGGATGGCAAGTGACTTCATCTGGCCCCAGCAGCTGTCACTCAGTCTAGTCGGACAGCGGACAGCACGGTTGCCATGGAAATGAATATGCTTCCCCCTGGAGGCGGGGTGAGCCAAGGGAGAGGGAAACTCTGCGGGAATTAGGCACCCAGTGACAGAGGCCTGATGAATCTGGTGGGGGAGCAGTTAACTCCGTCAACGCCGCTCCCCCTCTCACTCCCGATGCCCTGGCTCTCTTGGGGAGCTCAGTATTGGAATTAAAAGCCTTAGTTCTGGGGTGTCAGGTGGTTAAAGCCCAACTCTCCATCCAGGCAACCTGACCTCTCCATGCCTCAGCTCTCTCATCCAGAAAGTGGGCGTGAGGATATGCACTCATTCATTCATTTATTCACGGAGGAAATTGAGCTTATGGGACATCCGTCACTTGCCACGCACTATATTGTAGCTGTGAAGAGGGTAGAAAAGGTCCTGGGCCCAGGCTGGGTGTGGTGGCTTATGCTGTTAATCCCAGCACTTTAAGAGGGAGGCCGAGGTGGGCAGATCACTTGAGGTCAGGAGTTTGAGGCCAGCCTGGCCAACATAGTGAAACCCCATCTCTACTAAAAAAATACAGAAATTAGCCGGTTGTGGCGGTGCATGCCTATAGTCCCTACCACTTGGGAGGCTGAGCTGGGAGGATCGCCTGAGCCCAGAAGGTGGAGGCTGCAGTGAGTCATGATCACACCACTGCACTCCAGCCTGGGTGACAGAGCCACACCCTATCTCAAAAGACAAGGGGAAAAAAAAGAGCCTGTGTTTACGCTCACCTGGGAAACTGTTCAACAGGTATCTTTTGTCTGCAGGACTCGTCAGAGCCTTTACTATACAAATCTTAGTCTCTGAGTTGGGGAAAGAAGGAGGTATCTTCTTAAACTTATCTGAGCCTGGAACCCTTTGTTTTCAGACGCTTCTCAAGGGAGTAGATTCAGCCACCGTGGTGATGTGGAAGCAGCAAGGAACCTGATGTCACAGAGGCCTGGGTTCAAATCCTCACATTGCCTAGTGATCTTGGGGATGTGTCTGTAAAAAGGGGATGAGGCAGCTGCCACAGGTCCCTGCTTATGTCCCCAGATGGGTCCCAGCTGCCAGCACCTGCATCCCTCCACCCTTTGGCTTCTCCAGCCTTAGGACTGCACCGGACTCACGTGTGCCAGGGACTGGGCCCTAGGAGCAGCCCTCAGACAAGGATTGGCTGGTGTTGGAGGATAAATACCCCAGCTCCCTCGCCCCTCCGCTGGGACACCTCTCAGTCATGCCTCATACAGCAGTATCCAGGAGGATCAAGTCCTGGTTGCCCACGACGGTCACCTGCTCACCAGTGTCCCCCTCCTGGCTCCTTCCCTCGGTGGTCTTTCCCTCGCCTTCCTCCTCTACCTGCCAGATAACAGTCCCCATCCCAGACAGCCCCAGATGGTCCCTCAGGTCCCCACTCTCTCAGACCTCCTTGTTCATCGGCTTTCTCCCTCAGCCCCCGCTTGTTGGAAAACATCAGAGAAAATCTCTCCCAGCTGCACGTCTTCAGGCTTTCCTCTTAGCCTTTGTTTATCCTGTACCCCGCTCCTGGAACCCCTTTCCTCTCTTCTTAACCAAATCCTCATTCTGTAGGTCAGGATTCGTCTCCCTGGTGGCTACCGTGGTGATTTCAGATGGTCCCCAAACAAGTTTCTAAACAGCATTAGCTGGTAGGGCGAGACAGCGAGCCCCTTCCAATTCTCTCCTTCCTTCTGATGCATTAAAGGACAAGCCCTCTGCTGGGTAATCGGGGGCGGGGGGTTGAACCCTTTCCTAACCCTCACTAATCCTCTTTATAGGCAAAGCCATTTCAGGCTGCTCCCAGCCCTGGGCGGGCAGCGACACCTCGCTAGAATGAAGTAACCGCATTTTGTTTCTGTCGTGTGAGTTTTACCACCCACCTTCTATTTGTGGCAGGTGCAACCGGCTCTCCATTTTCGGGGAAGCAGAGCTGCTGCGTTTAAACACACTCACTAGGGAGGACAGGACTCAGTTGGGAGGAAAATGTTAAATACATCTTGAAACAGGTGGGACACTGATGTGGTGGCCACCCTCACCTTGGTGCTGGCTGAGGAAGCTTGGGAAACGCTCACCTCCATCAGGAAGCCCTCCAGATTTGTTCTATCAAGACTTCCAGACCTCCACTTTCCTTTCTTCCCTCCTTCTCCCTTTCCCCTTCCTTCCTTCCCTCCCTCCTTCCCTCCTTCCCCCTTCCTCCCTCCCTCCTTCCTTCTTACTTCCTTCCCCTTCCCTCCCTCCCTCCCTCTCTTCCATTCTTTCTCCTTCCTTCCTTCCCCCCTTCCTTCCCTCCCTCTCTCCTTCCCTCCTTCCTTCCCCCTTCCTTCCTTCTCTCCCTTCCTCCCTCCTTCCTTCCTTTCCCTTTCTTTCTTTTGTTCATTCTTTCTCCTTCCTTCCTTCCCCCCTTCCTTCCCTCCCTCCTTC
>CAUYNB010072776.1:0-40828 GCA_963574225.1 Lagothrix lagotricha | reverse complement strand
GCCAGAAATTTCCCTTTTTAGTTGTGTCTCTGCCAGGTTTTGGTATCAGGATGATGTTGGTCTCATAAAATGAGTTAGGGAGGATTCCCTCTTTTTGTATTGTTTGGAATAGTTTCAGAAGGAATGGTACCAGCTCCTCTTTTTACCTATGGTAAAATTCAGCTGTGAACCCATCTGGTCCTGGACTTTTGTTTGGTAGGCTATTAATTACTGCCTCAATTTCAGACCTTGTTATTGGTCTATTCAGGGATTTAACTTCCTGTTTTAGTCTTGCAGGGGGTGTACGTGTCCATCCACCTCTTGCAAATAAACCAGTAACTCTAGATGATAAGGATAATGTAGATAATCCTTATCATCTAGAGTTACTGGTTTATTTGCAAGAGGTGTTTGTAGTAATCTCTGATGGTAGTTTGCATTTCTGTGGGATCAATGGTGATATCCCTTTATCACTTTTTATTGCATCTATTCTTCTCTCTTTTCTATTAGTCTGGCCAGTGGTCTATTTTGTTGATCTTTTCAAAAAACCAGCTCCTGGATTCATTGATTTTTTTGAAGGGTTTTTTGTATCTCCATCTCCTCCAGTTCTGCTCTAAACTTAGTTATTTCTTTGTCTTTTGCTAGCTTTTGAACTCATTTGATCTTGCTCTTCTAGTTCTTTTAATTGTGACAATTGGGTGTTGATTTTAGATCTTTCCTTGCTTCTCATGTAGGCATTTAGTGCTATAAATTTCCCTGTAGTAACTACTTTAAATGTGTCCCAGAGATTCTGGGATGTTTTGTCTTCGTTCTTACTAGTTTTGAAGAACATCTTTATTTCTGCCTTCATTTCATTATTTATCCAGTAGTCATTCAGAAGCAACTTGTTCAGTTTCCATGTAGTTGTGCGGTTTTGAGTGTGTTTCTTAATCCTGAGTCCTGATTGCACTGTGGTCTGAGAGACTAGTTGTTGTGATTTCTGTTGTTTTGCATTTGCTGAGGAGTGATTTACTTCCAATTATGTGGTCAACTTTTGAGTAAGTGTGATGTGTTGCTGAGAATTACATTCTGTGGATCTGGAGTGAAGATTTCTGTAGATGTCTGTTAGGTCCACTTGGTCTAGATCTCAATTCAAGTTTTGGATATCCTTGTTAATTTTCTGTCTCGTTGATCTAATATTGACAGTGGGGTGTCAGACTCTCACACAATAACAGTGGGAGACTTTAAGTCTCTTTGTAGGTCATTAAGAACTTGCTTTATGTATCTGGGTGCTCCTGTATTGGGTGCACAATATTTAGGATAGTTAGCTCTTCCTGTTGCATCGATCCCTTTAGCATTATGTAATGCCCTTCTTGGTCTCTTTTGATCTTTGTTGGTTTAAAGTCTGTTTTATCAGAGACTAGGATTGCAACTCTTGCTCTTTTTTTGCTCTATTTGCTTGGCAAATCTTCCTCCATTCCTTTATTTTGAGCCTATGTGTGTGTTTGTATGTGAGATGTGTCTCCTAAATACAACGTACGGATTGGTCTTGACTCTATCCAATTTGCCAGTCTGTGTCTTTTGAGTGGGGCATTTAGCCCATTTACATGTAAGGTTAATATTGTTATGTGTGAATTTGATTCTGCCATTTTGATGCTAGCTCATTGTTTTGCCCATTAGCTGATGCAGTTTCTTCATAGTGTCTATGGCCTTTAAAATTTGGTATGTTTTTGCAGTGGCTGGGACTGGTTGTTCCTTTACATGTTTAGTGGTTCCTTCAGGAGCTCCTGTAAGGCCTGGTGGTGACAAAATCTCTCAGCAGTTGCTGATCTATAAAGGATTTTATTTCTTCTTCGCTTATGAAGCTTAGTTTGGCTGGATATGAAATTCTTAAAAAAATTCTTTTCTTTAAGGATGTTGAATATTGGCCCCCACTCTCTTCTGGCTTGTAGGGTTTCTGCCAAGACATCCACTGTGGGTCTGATGTGCTTCCCTTTGTGGGTAACCTGACGTTTCTCTCTGGCTGCCTTTAGTATTTTTTCCTTCATTTCAACCCTGGTGAATCTATTATGTGCCTTGAGGTTGCTCTTCTGGAGGTATATCTCTGTGGTGTTCTCTGTATTTCTTGAATTTGCATGTTGGCCTGCCTTGCTAGGTTAAGGAACTTTTCCTGGAAAACACCCTGAAGAGTGTTTTCCAACTAGGTTTTACTCTCCCTCTCACATTCAGGTACACCGAGTAAACATAGATTTGGTCTTTTCACATAATCCTATATTTCTTGGAGGCTTTGTTCACTTCTTTTCAGTCTTTGTCTCTAATCTTGCCTTCTTGCTTTATTTCATTGAGTTGATCTTCAATCTCTTGATATCCTTTCTTCAACCTGATCAATTCGCTATTGAAACTTGCGTATGCTTCACGAAGTTCTCAAGCTGTTTGGCCTGAGCCAGCATCCTGTACCAGCAGCAATGGGTAAAACCCAACCCAGGTAACAGTATCTCTGCCATGTGAAGCTCACTTCCCAGGACGAAAATGTAACGAACCGCAGGAAGGAAAGGGCATAGCCTCCTGGTTCCCAAGCACTGCAAGAAGAGGTGATATTCAAAATAGGTAATCAGTTTAACAAGGTCATCAGCCAACAGGCAGAGGCCTAGGGACCCTTGCAGTGCCAGGAATTAAGGTTTTCTTTCCAGATCACAGAGAGCTCCTGAGAGTTCATTGTAAAAGGTACCAGGGGGCACTGGCTGTTTCCACAGTAATAAGGAAGTATTTCAATATATGAACAACTAGGAAACTGAGTTCTGCCAACAACCAGGTGAGCTTCTAAATGGGCCCTTCCCCAGCTGAGTCTTCAGATGAGACCCCAGCCCTGGCAGATGCCTTGGCTGCAGATTTAAGGAAGGACCCTGATAAAAACACCAAGGGTCAGCACAGCTGGGTATCTGCCCCAATACCAGAAAGAATCCACGCAGCATCAACAATAATCACCAGAACATCAACAATGACAAAGACAGCCAACATTTGTCAAGGGCTCTCGGACACTGTGCTGTGTTTAAACAGATCTTATCTCTTTCCTAGTTCACAATACCTCAGTGATAATGATGACTACAGCCCCCACTGTGCACTGGCTGCTTCATTCTTTGGTGCCAGGAGAGAAAGCAGCACAATTTAAGGCACCAAAGGGCTGAACCCAGAAGACGTGGGAGAGGACCCAGGATGGAAGATAAAAAAGGGATAAATATGCAGCTGGCAGCATGGTCAGGGAGACTGTGGGAACATGCTCAGGTAAGATGAATAAAAACAGAATTCAAAAATGCAGGGTCTCACAGAAACAGCCACAGGGAGACACAAACATGCCTGGAAGGGAAGCAGGGGCTGCAGATTATTCCTGGACATGGGGAGGCAATCTGCGCCAGGGATTCTCAGTCTTGGTTGCAAGTGAATCACAGGGGGCTTTAATAAATGAGTAGGTGGCAGTCGGGCACAGTGGCTCATGCATGTAATCCCAGCGCTTTTGAGGCCAAGGCGGGCAGATCACTTGAGGCCAGGAGTTCAAGACCAGCCTGGCCAACCTGACAAAACCCTGTCTTTGCTAAAAAAAAAAAAAAAAAAAAAAATTAGCTGGGCATGTTGATGGAGATCGAGACATGAGAATCCTTTGAACCTGGGAGGCAGAGGTTGCAGTGAGCCAAAATTGAGCAACTGCACTCTAGCCTGGGCAACAGAGCAAGGCCCCGTCTCAAAAAAAAAAAAAACAAAATTAAAGTATATTTTATTTTCTTTCCCCACTAGAATGTCAGCTGCAGGTGGGCTGCTGTATCCTCAGTACATAAAACAAGGCACAGCAGGTGCTGAACAAATACTTGTCATCCACTGTAGGAAAAAAAAATCAAATAATACAGAAAGATAAAAGAAAAGACAGTATACTTTTTATTTTATATCAGTTCCTCTTCTCCAAAGTGACAGTTTTATGCATGCTTTTAGAAGAAAATAAACAAGCATATACGTTTTAAAAAAATATTTTGACAGATTTAAATGGGATCATACTGTACATAGAGTTCTCTTTGTGTAGTTAATTGTTTATCATCTGGGTTTATTCTTTTAGTTTTGAAATGGGGTTACACTCTGTCCCCCAAGCTGGAGTACAGTAGTGTGATCATAGCTCACTACAGCCTCGAATTCCTGGGCTCAATCAATCCTCCTGCTTTTGCTTCCCAAGTAGCTGGGACTGCAGGTGCACTGCTGTCATGCCTGGCTTGCTTCATTTGTGTTCATGATGCATGCTTGTCTGGCATGTGGATGTGCCCTGCTGGCATTACCTTTCTCCCATTTGTTGCAAAAACAGGTTGTTCTCTGTTTTTTACTATCATGATCCATGCTACACTTAGTGTTCTGGTACCTGTCCTGGAGTACAGTGACAGGTCTATGCCTGCCTAGCTGGCTTTGAAAAGTTTAAAGACAACAGTGTAGGCCGGGCACAGTGGCTTACACCTGTAATCCCAGCACTTTGGGAGGCAGAGGTGGGGGTGGATCACCTGAGGTCAGTTCAAGATGAGCCTGACCAACATCATGAAACCCCGTCTCTTCTAAAAACACAAAACTAGCCAGGTGTCATGGCTCATGTCCGTAATCAGAGCTACTCGGGAGGCTGAGACAGGACAATCACTAGAACCCAGGAGGTGGAGGTTGTAGTGAGCTAACGCCATTACACTCCAGCCTGGGCGACAAGAGTGAAACTCCATCTCAAAAAAAAAAAAAAAAAGACAGTGCAACTTACCATTTTTGCAAAGCTGGCCCCATATCAGGAGACCATATACAGATGGACTATGGTGCTTCCCTTTTAAGCATAGGTAAAAAGTTAATGGTGAAGGATGACTTCAGATGATGCCCCATGTCTTTTCTGTCTTTTTATTATTAACTGTGTCATTCTTTTTGTAATGTTGTGCTCATTACAACTATTCCTTCTTGGTCAAGCTGACAAATTTTTCTGGCAAGTTTCTGTGAAGCAGCGTTAAACATTTTTATAAATATGAAACTTATCTGTTAAACTACTACCTGCTTCATGTTAGCTGAGTTGCAGGTGGAATGTTTAAGGAAGTTCTAGTCTTTTCCGCATTTGTGAAAGCATGTTCAGGCTTATGATGAATTTTCTTAGTCTTACCTTAAATCAGAGTCTGGACTTGCAGGAGAGATGGTGTTCAAATTGAAGCCTACATCAGAATCACCTGGATAGCTTAATATATTTGGTTGGTTGACTGAGATGAGTCTCACTCTGTCTCCCAGGCTGGAGTGCCGTGGCATGATCTTGACTAACTGCATCCTCCACCTCCTGGGTTCAAGCGATTCTTCCACCTTAGCCTTTGAGTACCTGGGATTACAGGCATGCGACACCACACCCTGCTAATTTAAAAAATATTTTTAGTAAAGATGGTGTTTCACCATATTGGCCAAGCTGGTCTCAAACTCCTGACCTCAGGTGATCCACTTGCCTCGGCCTCCCAAAGTGCCAGAATTACAGGCATGAGCCACTGTTTTGGCTGACAGCTTGTTACTGTAAAATGCAGCTTTCTGGGCCCCACTCAGATCTTCAGTTTAGTAGGTCTGGGTGGGGCCTGAGTATCTGCATTCCTAACACATCCCCAGGTACTGCTGCTGCTGATTCAGGTCGACATGTAGAGACACACTGGAGTTGATCCTCACTACTCAAAGTGTGGTCCATGGACCAGCAGCCATGGCATCACCTGGTGCTTATTAACAGTGCAGAATTTTAGGCCTCAGCCCAGATCCACTCAAACAGAATCTGAATTCTAACTAGTTCTCTAGGTAGTGTGTATGGACATTAAAGTTCAAGAGACACTGGAAGTAGGAGTAAAGAAAGGTTTTCAGGAAACTTTCAGCACTCCAGGCCATATGGTCTTTGTCACAAATACCTCTCTCTTCCAGGATAGTGGAAAAGCAGCCTTAGATAATACAGAAATCAATGCGTGTGACAAGTGTTCCTGTAAAAATTTAGAAACACTAAAATTTAAATTTTATAGAATTTGCATCTGTCATGTAATATTAATTTTTTTTTCACCGTTAAAAATATGAATCTGGCTGGGCGCTGTGGCTTATGCCTGTAATCTCAGCACTTTGAGAGGCTGAGGCAGGTGGGTTGCTTCAGGCTAGGAGTTTGAGACCAACCTGGCCACCATGGTGAAATCCGGTTTGTACTAAAAACAAAAAAATTAGCTGGGCATGGTGGTGCTTACCTATGGTCACAGCTACTCAGGAGGCTGAGGCAGGAGGATCCCTTGAACCCAAAAGGTGGAAGCTGCAGTGAGCCAAGATCATGCCACTGCACTCCCGACTAGGCAAAAGAGTGAGATGCTGTGCCCCACAAAAAAATTAGCCAGGTGCGGTGGAGCATAACGGTCATCCCAGCTTCTTGGGAGGCTGAGGCATGAGAATCATGTTAACCTGGGAGGTGGAGGTCACATGAGCCAAGGTCATACCACTGCACTCCAGCCTGGGCAACAGAGCAAGACTCTCTCAAAAAAAATTAAAAAATGAAATCCATGCTGAGCTCATGAGCCGTATGTGGACCTCAGTCGATTTTTGGCCAGCCCCTGGCTTCAAGGAATGTTCTGAGAGTCAGGTCACCTGCCACATTCTACTGCCACCTCACAGTGTTACCCCAAAGCGAGTTAGCTCACCTCCCTGGCTCTAGATGTTGTCATATGGAAAATGAAGGGGTTAGATCTCAAGTATGTCAAATACTGGGCCCTTCCCTTCCTTCCTATGCACACAGCAGACACCCACAGTCACTCGTGGCGTTCTTTCCCACTGAGTTACATTCAAGCATCTCTCCAGGTGACTGCTGCCAGTGGACTAGAGTTGAGCAAGAAATGGCATCCCTAAGATCACTTCTAGCTCCAGTGCCCCTGTATTCTGCCTTGTACATCACATTCGTCTTAAACTCCAGTCCCTTGACTTTACCAGTGTGCGTTGATGAACTTTTTTTCTCTTCAATTTTTTTTTTGTATTTTTAGTAGAGATGGGGTTTCTCCATGTTGGTCAGGCTGGTCTTGAACTCCCAACCTCAGGTGATCCACCAGCCTGAGCTTCCCAAAGTGTTGGGATTACAGGCGTGAGCCACCATACCCAGCCTTTATTTTTTTATTTTATTTTTTTTTTTTTTTGAGACGAATTCTCACTCTGTCACCACGGTTGTAGTGCAGTGGCACAATCTCTGTTCACTACAGCCTCTGCCTCCCAGGGGGTTCAACTGATTCTCCTGCCTCAGTCTCCCAAGTAGCTGGGACTACAGGTGCAAACTGCCATGCCCAGCTAATTTTTTGTATTTTTAGTAGAGACCTGGTTTCACCTTGTTGCCCAGGCTGGTCTTGAACTCCTGAGCTCAGGCGATCCATCCACCTCAGCCTCCCAAAGTGTTAGGATTCCAGGCGTGATCCACCACACCCATCCTTTTTTTTTTTAATTGAGACAGACTCTTGCTCTGTCACCCAGGCTGGAGTGCAGTGGTGCCATCTCAGCTCACTGCAACCTCCGTCTCCTGGGTCTGAGTGATTCTCCTGCCTTAGTCTCCTGAGTAGCTGGGACTACAGCTGTGTACCACCATGCCCAACTAATTTTTTTGGTTGTTTTTTAGTGGAGATGGGGTTTCACCATGTTGGCCAGGGTGATCTCGAACTGACCTCACGTGAACCACCTGCCAATGCCTCCCAAAGTGCTGGGATTACAGGAGTAAACCACTGCACCCAGCCTTAAGATTTTGCTGTTAAGCAAAAGGGTTACCCACGTGTGTATTAGAAGACATGTTATATCCCCATCTACAACTGAGCATTCTAAATACCTTCTGATTTCTGATTTTCTTTCTTTCTTTCTTCTTTCTCTCTCTCTTTCTTTCTTTCTTTCTTTTTCTTTCTTTCTTTCTTTTGTAAAGACAGGGTCTCACTGTATTGCTTAGGCTGGTCTCAAACTTCCAGGCTCAAGTGATGCTCCCGCCTCAGCCTCCTAAAGTGCTGGAATTACAGGGTTGGGCCACCATGCCTGGTCATCTATTGGGTTTTAGCGACCTGGTAGGAACCTGGATTTCTTGAGCTTTTCCAGTAGAGAAGCAGCAGTTAGATCCCAAAAGCAATGAAAATTCCAGTTGTGACTTAGAAACTAAGATTTACTGAAGTCCACTTTGGAAGGCTCCCTTCCTCCCTAACACACATACATACACACACACACACACACACACACACACACACACCCCTTGCAGATAATTTATTCTGTAGTAACAAGGATAGACTGATTTTGTCTGTATTCACTTGAGAGTTTTGACAGCAATGACTTCTGCCTCATAGTAACTATAGACAGAAGAATTAACTCCAAAGTCTTAGAAGAGTAGTTGAGTCTATGATACAGCTGTTTCCAGCCACAAGGGTGCTCTGTGGTGGAACCAGCCCTCGTAGAGACTGTCTGTTCCCGCTGTGGGGTCTGATGGAAATCTCACTGTGTTATTTTGTGTGTCCCTTGCCTCTCAGAGGCTCAACAACAGATCAATAGGAGTAGCCACCCCCTGCCCTCACTCAGGCCCTGGTGATTTGCTTTCTTACTAGAAATGCTCATTTTCAGTGTATCAAATATTCCAGGCATGCAATAAAGTTCAAATAATAATTTAATTGACCTGCAGGTGTTCCCTAAGATTTTTCAAATATTAACATTTTGCCATTTGCTTTCCATTTTTTAAAAAATGAAATATTATTGCTATAGTGGAAGATCCCTCCCTATTCAATTTCCATTTCAACTTCCATTGCTACCCAGAGCAATCACTGTCTTGAAGTTGATGAGTAGCATTTACATTTTATTATGTGCTCCAAAAAATATGTATATATCATTATGTTTTTAAGCTGTATATAAATGGCATCACACTTTAATTCAGCCTTTTGTAAATCACTTTTAATACTCAGCATTTTAAGAATTTTTTTCATATTGTTATATTAAAATCTAGTTCATTTTTTTGACTGCTATAAAGTATCCCACTAAAAGACTATACCACAAATTTTTCATTCCTTTGTTAAAGCACAGTTCAACAGTTTGCAACGTTGTTTGCTATTTGTAACCTTGTGAACATCTTTCTCCACTTATAAGAGTTTCTCTAGATCTGTACTGCACAGTATGCTAGCCACTAGCTTAAAATGTGGTTAGTCAGGGCCAGGCACAGTGGTTCACACCTGTAATCCCAGCACTTTGGGAGGCCAAGGCAGGCAGATCATGAGGTCAGGAGTTCAAGACCAGCACGATTAACATGTTGAAACCCCATCTCTACTAAAAATACAAAAATTAGCTGGGCGTAGTGATGGGCACCTGTAATCCCAGCTACTCAGGAGGCTGAGGAAGGAGAATCACTTGAACTGGGAGGTGGAGGTTGCAGTGAACCAAGATCATGCCACTGCACTGCGCTCCAGCCTGGGCTACAGAGTGAGACTTGGTCTCAAAAAAAAAAAAAATGTGGTTAGTCGGAATTGCAATGTGCATAAATGTAAAATGCATGCCACATTTTAAAGACTTAGAATGAAAAGAATGGAGTATCTCATTAATAATTGTTATAGGTTATACTGATTACAGGTTAAAATGACAATGTTTTGCACATATCATGTTAAATACAATATATTACTAAAATTATTTTTCCCATTAATTTTATATTTTTTAAACGTGGCTACTAGAAAATTTAAAATTATATATGTGGCTTGCATTATATATCTCTTGGACAAGACTGGTCAAGACCAGGAGTCAGTAAATGATTGCCCACATGTCAGCCATCTGTTTTTGTAAATAAAGCTTTATTAGAAAACATGCCACTAATTTCTATGGTGGCTTTCCAGCTACAACAGCAGAGTTATGTAGTTGCAACAGAGTCCGTATGGTTCATGAGCCTAAATTATTTACCATCTGGCCTTTTAAGAAAAAGTTTGTTGACTCATATTTTAGAGCAGTATTTTTTAACCTTTTTAAAAAAACATGACCCACAGTAAGAAACATATTTGATATCATGACCCAACAAACACACATATCTGAAACAAAAGTTTTACAAAACGAAGTTTTGCAGATCCTTTCTATATGTTTTCATATTTTCTATTCTATTTTGTCAAAATAAACTGCTAGTCAATAAACTGCTAGTGACCCACTAAAGTAACCTAGCCATTCATTCATTACTAGTTATTTGAGTGGCACTGCTCAAGGATATATACCCAAAAATAGAGTGACTGGCTTATAGGAATGTGTGTATTTAAGTTTATGAGATTCATCACATTGTTGTCCTGTGTGTGAGTTTACCAGTCTACAGTCTCACCAAACAGTGTGAGAGAGTTTCTATCTCCCTATATCTTTAACAAAACCTGATCTTGCCAGTCCGATCTGATGGGTATGAAATAAAATCTTGTTTTATTTATAATCAGATCGTTCATAAATGTAATAATCTTTTCACGTGTTGAGTGGCCTTTCATGTTCCATTTGTGAGTTGCCAGTTCATTTCCATTGCCCTTTTAAAAATGGAGTCGTTTGTCTGTTTCTTAGATTTATAGACACTTTTTCTATTCTGTATACCAATACTTTATTAGTTATATGGGTTGCAAAGATGTGAGTTGGCCACTCCAAGGTTTGCTTTATTCACTTTTTTTTTTAGACAGATTTTCGCTGTGTTGCCAGTCTGGAGTGCGGTGACACATTCTTGGCTCACTGCAACCTCTGTCTCCCCGGTTCAGTTGATTCTTCTGCCTCAGCCTCCCAAGTAGCTGGGACTACAGGCGTGCGCCACCACATCCAGCTAATTTTTGTATTTTTAGTAGAGATGGGGTTTCACCATGTTGGCCAGGATGGTCTCGATCTCTTGACCTTGTGATCTGCCCACCTTGGCCTCCCAGAGTAGTGGGATTACAGGTGTGAGCCACCATGCCTGGCCCTTTTTCACTTTTTAATGGTGCCTTTTATTTTATCAGACAGAAGTTTTCAATTTTAAAGTAGTCAGATTTATCTATCTTTTTCTTTATACTGCTATTTTTTAGCTCTTATTTTAAAAATTATTTCATACCCCAAAGGTCACAAAGTTTTCTCTGCTATTTTTTCTGATGAATTTAAAATTTAGTGAGTGTTTTTTTTCTGTTGAAAATTTGTGTTTCTATATGGTATGAGATATGTCTCTACTTTCTTTTTTCTTCATAACATATACATATGTGTGTGTGTGTGTGTGTGTGTGTGTGTATTTTATTTATTTGTTTATTTATTTTTTTGAGACACTGTTTCACTCTGTCTCCCAGGCTGGAGTGCAGTGGCACCATCTTGGCTCACTGCAACCTCCGCCTCCTGGGTTCAAGTGATTCTACTGCCTCAGTCTCCCAAATAGCTAGGATTACAGGCATGTGCCACTATGCCCAGCTAAGCTTTTGTATTATTAGTAGAGAGGGGTTGGCCTCTTGGCCAGGCTGGTCTCAAACCCCTGACCTCAAGTGATCTAACCACCTTGGCTTCCAAAAGTTCTGGGATTACAGGAGGGAGCCACCATACCCAGCATCATTTTATAATTCTAATTTAACCTTTATACCCAAATTGGACAAGGACAGGACAAGAAAGAAAAATTATGGGCCAACCTGTATTTGAATGAAAATGTAAAAATCCGAAATTAAATATTAGTAAAACTGAATCAATAATATATAGTAAAATAAGTTCATGCAACATGTGCAAACATGGCTTAATTAAGAAAAGCTATTAACATAACTCATCACATTCACAGAGTAAAGGAGAAACATGATACGGTTTTTCCCATAGATATAGAAAAGTCATGTGATAAACCCTGATAGCCACAAAATGATTGTAAAATACAAAACTCTTAGAAAACTTGAAATAGAAATAAACATCCTTACCCTGATAAACAGCATCTACCAAAAGCTATAGCAAACATACACTTAGTATTAAAGCATCCCTTGTACTGCCTGTATGTGAAGTTCCCTCTTTGTATCTGGCACCTGAGAGTTTTTCTTTCTTTTAGTCTTGGCTGTTACTTTAAGTATTGTATGTGTGCATATGTATATGAATATATATATATATGCTCATACATACACATATTTATGTGTTTTTTCATTTTGTCTATCTACATACATTTCATGAAGTTTGTGGAGTGGGAAACTATGTCAGCTCCATAGCCATGGTGCTGGAGTTTTTCCCTTAGTGATTTTCTGGGCCTAAAGATCAAGAAACTCTAGAGACCACTTTGGAGGGGGCAAAGTAGTGGGATAGCCACAGAGCTGGCTTCTCTCCTAGACTGAGGATTTGTTACACATAACTTTATATCCTAGCTTCCCTTGGAGAAAACTATTAGTGATTGATCTGATGTGGACATAAGAATATTGTAAGAAACTGTCTTTGATTTCATTTTGCCAGGAGGTTAGATAAAGATCAGCTACTGCCATAGCATTTCCTAAGGAATTGATATTTTCAAGATTCCCACAGCGATACTGAGATACAAAGATGAAGATTAGTCGTAACGTTGCCATCACTGTCACACTTTATTTGACAGCTTTAAAACATCTTTTAAAGGTGATTCTAAGGATTTGGAGTGGGGAGAGGGACATGTTTTCTAAGGACCACTTTTTGTGATAGCAAACAAACTTTAAACTCTTCTGTTAATAAATAAGGGATTCCCGTGACTATGAAAATTAAAACAGGGCCTGGCAATGTTGAACACAAAGAACAGCCAATACATTCTTGACTGTAAGGTCAAGTTCATTACATAAGACAGTTCTGATGCCAAATCAATACTGCATTGTGTGTTTACCAAAGCAGATATTCTGATATGGATCTGCCTTAGTAGGAACAGGAATGTCATTAGGAAACATCAGTTCAGACAAATGTGGGTTTCCACTAACAGGAAAAGAGCTGGACCTAGTGTGATCTGTATCCCTTCATGGTGAAAATGTCAGGTCAGAAGTGAATATTCATGTGGCCCTTGGAAAGTGAGAAGGAGAAATCAATAAGCTAAACACCCAACCTAATAATAGAACTGTTTTCTCCAATGTGAGTATTTTTCTCTTGAAGTTGGTATTTCTGTCCTTGATCTGTTGGTGATGCTATTTAGAGATGCAACAAAAGATTTCATGGAAAAGCAAAGGTAGATTCCATTGTTCTAGAATATCAGTTATGTCAACTTGGTTCTATCTAAGCATGTCACTGGAAGTCTGGTTCACATTTAAAGTTTTCCTTAATTCCAAGAAACAATCTAGACCCTTTAAAGCTTTGGCAAAAGAGTACCAGGCAAAAAAGAAAAAAAAAATCCCACTTGTAAAGGCCTAGTTTGCAATTCATTTGTCCTGGAATCTTGCAAAAACAACCCAACCTTTGTATATCTCTATTCATTGGTGTGTATGATGATATTTTTATTTCTATACATCAGTGTGTATGATAATGTTTTTATTATTTTTTGTAGAGATTTTACACAGGATATAATAGGTGACACAAATGTTTTGGCAGATGGGGTCAGAACATGGAAGCAATTCCTTCCATATAAGAATTCTGTTCTTGTTTAAATTTAATAGTCGCTTCTCCTAACCACACTCAGGAAGTCTCCTGCCATTCATGTGCTGCATAGGGTTCCAGAAGGACCCCTCTACTGTCTCCCCAAAATCTTTTCTTTTTTTTAATAAACTTGCTGACATTGGCTAGGTTTCAAGAGCATAGTAGGTTCATGATCCATCAGCCTGATTTCTGAATGGAACCCAAATGAGTTATTTGTATTGTTTGTTCCTACCTTTTCCAGGCACCTTTTAAAAATGAACAAGAGCAGCTCTGATTTGGAAAAAGTGAGCCAGGGCTCTGCAGAGAGCCTCAGTCCATCCTTCAGGGGTGTCCACGTCAGCTTCACCACCGGCTCCACAGACAGCCTGGCCTCAGACTCCAGGACCTGCAGCGATGGAGGTAACAAACTTGATCTTGACCGAGAGGCTTAGATTCTCCTGGACCTGCAAGGCCAGTCCTGGGTTGCTTGCAGGATTTGAAAGGGCTGAGCAAGGACTTGGTCCTGCTTTCTCCATGAAGCAGACTTTTCCAAGGAGCTGTTGAAGTCAGTTACCTACTGAATATATGGCAAGCCAGCCCATTCATATTGCCTTCTCTAAATGATAAGTGTGTTGACATGGCAACATGGTGAGAGGAAGATGAGGTTGAAAGGTTCCTGTTTCCCTGGGTAAGGAGACATCTATGTTCAGGTCTGCTTTCTACTTCTGTCCTCAGGATTAGTCCTAAGCCACACATTCTCACCATCTTTCTCTCTTTCTCTTTTGCATGTACATGTGCAAGTACACACATGCACACACTTACTGAACACAGCAGATGTTTACATAATGTTTGCTGAATTAAGCATGAAGACTTCATTAGGCCACCATCTAGCCTGCTTTTTGGATTAAGCTCTAAGGCCTGTGGGTGGATATGTCCTCCATCGTTCATGTCCCTAAAAAGGAACTCTTGTTTTTCCCTAGTTGTGACCTGGCTGGGTCACATTTAAAACCTCTCATCCTTTCAACATTCTTTGTGTATGTGTCCTCTCCTGTGTTTCTCTTAGACATGCGTTAGCCTGTTGGATTTAGACTTGTACCCACATGACTTCCTTTCTCACTCCTGTGGAAGTATTTCTTCTCAGTGGGTAGAGGGTTCCATTGTAAATTTACCCTCAGCAGCATTTTTCTACCTAAACAATAGGTACTGGCTAAGACAAAAGTGTGTGTTCTAAGTCAGTCTGTGGTGTGTTCTGATGAGAAATCTCTGACAGCTCTTACTTAAAAACAGGAAATATCTTAGTCTTGATTTGGGAGGAATGTAGCAACGACAGATTTTCTTTTACTGTAGATTTTTCTAGGCTCTTATTCTCCCTTTTTTCAGCCCATTGTACAACAAATTCAACAAGGCAGATTATTTCAGAGAGGACAAGGCATCTCAACCACAAGCCCCTGTGCTGGTTAGCTCTGATCCACTCACTTGGAGACTGTAACCAGGTCTCGGGAGTGATCAACAATGAACCATCAGCCACCAGCCAGTGGATGTCAGGAGAACTGGACTTCATGCCTTCACCGCCTTGTTTCCCAGAACCAGTAAATCATGATGTCTGCTTGCAGGGTTCCTAAGAACAAATTAGGAAAGATAAGGTTAAAACACATGACAAGTGGGTGGGTGGGATAAGGTAGGAAATTGAGCAGCCCAGAAGATGAGTGCTTTTTATAAAGCCTCCAGAAGAGAGAGAAAAATCCGTGAAGGCTGATGGAGGGTTTGGAGAAGGCATTATGGGAGCACGGGACTTAGAGATCATGTCTAAAATGTGGTCAGAATTGGGGAGGTAGGGGGTGAGGAGGAGAGGGCTTTCAAGTTCAGAAAACAATAAAAGAGAAACAAAGCCACAGGGATGGCAGTGCATACGGAAGAAGGATGAGACCAGCCTGACACGCTTCAACAGACACAGGCAAGGGGAAATGGGACATGAGCTTGGTGGGAAGCAGGAGCTCAGTTGTACATGGCTCTCACAGCAGTCTGTGCAGGTGGAAGACAGACAGCTGCTGGAGGTTTGTGAATTCAATGGGGAAACCTCTTCAGGCGTTTTCTCATGTTTATTTCTGAATAACATGAATTAA
Organism: Lagothrix lagotricha; assembly: GCA_963574225.1. Classification (NCBI taxonomy): domain Eukaryota; kingdom Metazoa; phylum Chordata; class Mammalia; order Primates; family Atelidae; genus Lagothrix; species Lagothrix lagotricha. Next base: position 25,217 of record CAUYNB010072776.1, on the reverse strand, counting down.
ATGAATATATTGCCATGGCATTCCTTTATCACAAGCTAGTTGTTCAGTAGAAATGCACTTCAAAACTTGGACTTCCAGATGAACAAGAAGATATGTACCTTGTCAGTGGACTCTGGCCCCTGAGAGCCAGCCATTTCTATCTGCGTTCCTAGGCTTGGCTCTGTACCCGGAACCATGTTTTGAAACTGGCAAGAGACCAAAGGCATGACATTCTCTCTCTGTCTCTCACTCTCTCTTCTTTTTGGCATCTTTTAAACATTAATCATTAATCTGGAGAATATACAGATCCACTGGTCATGTAATATGAGAAATCCTTCATTCACTTCTCACAGCTTACCAAGGCAGCTTAAATCTGTTATTGTACAATTATCTTACAATCCCATGTGTCCTCAACTCACTTTTATCTTGTAACTGAAATATTTACCCATTGCAACTTTGGTTACTATTTGGCATGAGAGAATGGATCCAAATAGAAGCAGAACCAGTTCACACTGAAGTTCTTTGAAAATTGATTTCATTGCCTGTCTTTCTAAGATTATACATTAAGCCAAAAGACACCATTAGACTCTACATTTATTTTGTCAGTAAGAATCTGCTAGTGAAGACTATGCATTTCATTGACTTTTTTCATACATAGCATAGGCTGGCCTGAATGAGTTGAGGAAAAAGTCATTCCAGGACATCTTGGAATTGTATCAGGGTTAATGGCTACAGTTAGTGATTTAGGTTTTATGCCCCCCACCCGCCCCCCACAAAAACAGGTTTAAGTTGTATAAGGAAAACCTAATAGAAATCTCTAACTTTGTTACATTTTTAAAACAGATGTTTACTCTAAATGTTACAGTGGCAAAATGCCACTTTTGTATCAATGTTAATTTCACCTCTTTATACTTGTATCGGATTTCATATTCCTCCAGTGCATCTGTTATCCCATTTGTCCAATTCAATTGAACAGCCAGTCAACTCAGTGCAAGGAAAATTTGTCGAAGCAGTTGTTTGGTTTGTGCTTGGTTTGGGGACAGACTGCATGTGTCAGGTCAGATCCGTGAAGGCTGCCAAGGGGAAGGTTTCTGTAAGGAATGAATAGGTTGGATGTGTGAGGGAAATGATCAGAAATGGTCATCAGGAGACTCTTTTTCTTTAAGTGGTTACTTGTAAATATGCAAACCTAATGTCTCATTGAGATCATTTCCCTCTCTGATGTAGGATAACATTAAAATTCAATTCAGCAGTTCAGCAAACATTTCTGAATGCCAGGAGATTAAGGGAGATTAGAGAGTTCTCTGTTGAACTGAAACCATCGGCACCAGCAATAGATAAGAGGTCTGAAAATACAGTTCATATAGATATTCTCACTCACATGAATACATGTACCAGGGCGGTGATATCATTTTTATTTTTATAGCTGGCAAACCAGAGGTACAGGACACGAATTAAATACATTGACAGTAGTCAGTCAGCTTGTTATTCTCAACAAGATACTACTGGCAAATTTTTAAAATACGTATATTAATTCAGTCATTCATTTTATAGATATTGTTAAGTGCAAACTCTGTGCTGAGTACAATTCTAGATGCTGAAGTTTCAGTAATGGAAATGATTCCCAGTCCCTTCAAGGGGCTTACATTCTGATAGGGAGAGATAGACAATAAGAAAGATAAGACGTAAAGTAGCTACTGGTCACAGGGCAGTGAGTGCTGGGAGAAAAATCAGGCCAGGAACAGGGTGGGGAGGGGTGGGAGTGCCCCAAAGGAAAAGACATTTATTTTTTAAAATTTCCTGTGGCCTGAGCTACAATATCACTGAAGTAAAGCTTCAACTTAATTTAAACCTTCCCCGTTAAACTGAATTTTAAAACATATGTTATTGCTCCAATAAAGTTAATACATTTTTTTTTTATTGCACTTTAGGTTCTGGGGTACATGTGCAGATCATGCAGGGTTGTTGTATAGGTATTACATGGCAAGATGGTTTGCTGCTTCCATCCCCCATCACCTTTATCTGGCATTTCTCTTTCTCCCCATGTTATCCCTCCCCAACCTTCCCACCCACCGCTGTCCTTCCCCAAGCCACCCCCTCAACAGACCCCAGTGTGTGATACTCTCCTCCCTGTGTACATGTGTTAAGTTAATACAGTTTTAATAAAAATTCAAACAACAGAGAAAGGTATAAAATGAAAAGTCAGTTTTCTGACACCCCATTCCCAGCTGCTACACCACTTTTAAGAATTTTTTCCGTATCATCCCCAAAATGTGTATCCGTATGTCAAATACAAAATTCAGTTCTACATATGTTTGCATCTAATATATCCTGAGGCCTTTCCAATCAGAACCCCTAGGACTGCCCCACTTTTCAAAATTGCTGCTTATTTTTTCATTGCATGAATTAGTTATAAATCCTTCTCTTGCTGATGCATGTCTAGGTTGATTTCATTGCAAGACTTACAGTAAGACTCTGTGCCATACATTGGCAAGATCGGGTGAGCAAATCTATAAGATAAATCCTTAGAAGTGGAACTGATATATCAAACTGTATGTGTATGTTACAGATAATATCAAAGTATCCTCTAAAAACATCAATTTATTTTTCCATCAACAGCATCTAAAAAATGCTTTTTTTTGGAGACAGAGTCTTGCTCTGTTGCTGAGGCTGGAGTGCAGTTGTGCAATCTCTGCTCACTGCAAGCTCCACCTCCAGGGATCAAGCAGTTCTCCTGCCTCAGCAGCTAGGACTGCAGGCGTGCCACCATGCCTGGCTAATTTTTGTATTTTTAGTAGAGACGGAGTTTCGCCATGTTGGCCAGGCTGGTCTCAAACTCCTGACCTCAAGTGATCTGCCCACCTCAGCCTCCCAAAGTGCTGGGATTGCCGGTATGAGCCACTGCACCCGGCCTGGAAGGTGCTTTGAATTAACTTTTAATTTTACTAACTTGGAAGAAAACCCTTAATGATTATGTAATAACAGGAGATTGAAAGATCACAATTCCAGAACCACATGTGAGCTGTAGGCACGGCACTCAAGGTACCTAGATAGAGCCTATTTTCCAAAGTGAGACAGAGCTTTCTCTTCTTTTGCATGTAAATCACATTCACATCTTGATTATTGTTTCCTGGGATGATTATGTGGTCTGGAAAGACTCCTCAAGAATGCCACATTTTCCATCCAGTTGTAAAATGCTAATAACTTGCTTCCAGTTTCAGACCACATTTATCTTCTTGAAAAAAGCAAAGTATCCTTTTAAATAAAGGCTTTGCTTTTTATTTTTTAGACCTAGTCTCACTTGGTTGCCCAGGCTGGAGTGTAGTGGTGCAATCTCAGCTCACTGCAACCTTCACCTTCAGGTTCAAGCGATTATTGTGCCTCAGCCTCCTGAGTAGCTGGGATTACAGGCACGCACCACTATACCCAGCTAATTTTTGTATTGTTAGTAGACACTGGGTTTCACCATGTTGGCCAGGCTGTTCTCGAACTCCTCACCCCAGGTGATCCACTGCCTCAGCCTCCCAAAGTGCTGGGATTACAGGCATGAGTCACTGCGCCTGTCTGCTTTGCTTTTTGTTTTTGTTTTTTCTCCTAAACTTAATGTTGAGCCTGCTCTGTTTGAGGAACCAAACAAGAGGTTACAAAGCTTTCCTTCAGAGGAACGAGTCCACGTGAAGCCAAAGCATCCCTCAACCCCACCCTTCATACTCTCCGATGCAGGAACAGTTAATGGGGGTTGGCAGAAACCTGCATGACAGTCGTTTCCTGGGTGATATTGGCAAGGTACCCGTGCAGATGGCTTTAGTTTTCTCACCTCTCACACGAGGGAGTTGCACTAGGCCACAGGCCGCAGGCCGCAGGGTACAGGTGAGGGTTTCTCCATGCAAATTCCACTTGCTTTACCTTACTCAAAGATGGAGAATGGTCAAACACAAAAGCTAAGGGTTTGGGGAAACTTAGCTGGGATGCTGCCCTTTGCTTCTGCATTTGTTCTGACCCAGCTGCTATCAGACAGCAGAGCTATGCACAGAAAGAGCCAAAACAGGACTGACCACTTCCTCTGTCAGCTCAGCTCTCATTTTGGCTACAGAGAACAATGCAAGTGCCTATTAAAATCCAGCAAGAAGAGAGGACTCTATAATAAGAAAAACCTCAGAGTACCACGTTTGAACTTCTGGTCTGCATTTCTGCAGAGAGGTTAAGCTGCTCTTCCCAACCATTGAAATCCTGATTTCTCATCTCTGCTTTCTGAATATAATGACACCAAACTAGTGCACCTCCCTTGGTACACCTTCCCTTTTTAAGTGTTTCCTGCTAGAAACACTTTCCCTTCTTTGAAGCACATTCATTAAAGGCACGCAGCATGTTGTACTCTATAGCCAAGAATCCTTTAAATGCAGAATTGGAAATTGAAAGGAAAACTTAGGACCTGAAGTTTGGAGCCCTCTGGCCCAATTAGTATCAAAATTATTAAAAACCTACCAGTGAGGCAACTGGAGAATTAGGCCAAGATCCCAGAAAAATGTTCTCCCCTCTCCCTCCTTTTACACCCTTAATTGTAAGGCAGAATTTGGAAACAGCAATCCAACACCAGCATCAAACCAGAATGTGTTTGAATTAGTCTCCTGTCCCGTTGGATCCAAGTCCTGAGAATACGGGCTGTTGGCTAAAGTTGTTGAGGATTTTTTAGGCAGATTTTTCTGACCCAGCGGTTTGCCTGTGAATTTGGAACTATTTTAGGTGTCAGGGTATATTTGTTCCCTATTCTTTCCGGCTTTCCTAAATCCAGAGTGTGGCAGCTGCTGCGAACAGTGAGAACATAGCTGCTGTGTTGCCTAAGGCTATGTTTATGGAGAGACAGTTCCCCAGGTAAGAGTCATGAGAACAAGCCAGAGGAGGTCTTTAGGAGTGCCTTCAGACTCCATAGAAGAGAGCTGCCATTTGCCATTTGGTGGAGAAATCAGTTTCATCTAGAAGGGCCACATGTTAGCATCTATTTCAAAGTAGCCCCAAGAATATTAACACCTGAGAAGCTATAGGATCCTGAGAGGCCTGGAATTGGCCTGGAAGTGGTGGGGCAGGAATGGGGGCTCCAAGAGTGAATTCTGGCCTCTTATCAGCTGTCATTCCACACCTGGAGAGCTTTAAGGATCTGTAAGCTCAGAGGAAGGATGCATTAGGTTGGAATGTGGTATGTGTGTCAATAGAACCAGGCACATCTTTTCTGAATACAAAAATCAACAGCCCGGGTGCAGTGGCTCACGCCTGTAATCCCAGCACTTTGTGAGACAGAGGTGGCTGGATCACCTGAAGGTCAGGAGTTCAAGACCAGCCTGGCCAACATGGTGAAATCCTATCTCTGTTAAAAATACAAAAAATTAGCTGGGTATAGTGGTAGGCGCTTGTAATCTTAGCTACTCAGGAGGCTGATGCAGGAGAACCACTTGAACACAAGAGGCAGAGTTTGCAATGAGCCGAGATTGTGCCATTGCACTCCAGCCTTGGCAACAAGAGCAAAAATTCGTCTCAAAAAAAAATCATAATATGTGTACATAATGCCCAGTTATCCCTGAAAAGTCCACATTTCAGAGGAGCTGTACTTCACCTGATGAGGTTTGTGTAGCTAGAGGCCTTTACTTCTGCTGAGAAGGGCGTGGTTAGGGAATGTTTAGTTATGCAGTGCTATCTCTGATGAGTATATGTATAATGCGGTGAGTACTGAGTTTGGTTCCGCAAACTTACGACATCTAAGAAATAAAGAAAAATTAATAAGCGCGTGTGCTAATCCTTGGAGTCAAGCTTCCCTCTGACCCCTTGTCAGATTTACCAATGTAGTTACAGGGTGTAGATCTGATCAAAGTCACTGACCAGCAGCTCCCACAGACAAGCAAGAGAGAACAGTGAAAGGAGAAAATCACTTCTTTCCAGCTGCCTGAACACACGAAGTGTTTTTTGTGCTGGGACCTACCGTATAGTCTAAAGCAGAACCTCCTGATTCTCTTTGGTTGCCTAGGAAATTAGAAGTGTTACCGATTATGTTGTTAAAAGATCCCTGGTCTCCTCCCAGATTGGAAAATGTACCAGTGGCAATTTGTGGGAACTAGGGATAGAAGGAAGAATTGAAGCAAGATAAGGATCTGCCTAGAGGTATTTTATTTCAGGGCAACTTAGAGACAAAATGCACGTTTAGAGAGAGTAGCTGAAATTATACACTATTCGTGCTGCAAGGGACCTTCACGATGATGTAATCGGTCATTTTCTAAAGGAGGAAACTCAGGCTGGGCAGGCTGACAGCTGGTGAAGTGTTCACTCCACTGCTCACCCTCAAACTGGAGCAGAAGCAGAAAGGGGCATGCTGGTGTCATCAGGAGATCCTTGTGTTAAAGACAAGGAAGACAAAACCGATAAAGATGGGGAAATAAGCCTAAGTCTTAAAGAGGAGAATAGCCAGGAAATTGTTCTGTTATGTACCTCCCTGGCCGACTGGACTTGGGATGGGAAGGAGTCCTGACCATAGGCAGGTTGTCCTTGTCTCTGAGGGCACTGATGAAAGCATTGACCAGGGCTCTGATCACACCCCACTCCCATCCCACACCTTCAGCTTCTGCTGTGTTGATAAATTGAGAATCAGATTCCTCAGTGGTGATGGTTTCTGCTGCCTAGAATGCAGAAAGGTCAGGAAGTGGATGTGTGCTCACGACTCCCAGTCCTCCTGCTCATCAGGCTGGGAGTTTGGTGGCTGAGGCTTACTGTCCTTTGAGAGCCCCATAAGTAGGTGGTCTTGCCCTCCCTTTTTTATCCAGGAGCTGATAAGTGATCCTCCTCCTCCTCCTCCTCCTCTCAGCCCCTTCTGCTTGAGGGAGGAGGGAGAGGAAGTGAATCATCTACCCTAGCCTCCTTCTGTCCCTGTTGCTTTCCTGGGGAGCATGGGATGGGGAGACCTGTGGACTGAAGGGTTTCAGCACCTGCTGAGATCACTGACATCTGGATCTTCCCTCCTCTGGCTCGCTATTTCTTGTGCACCCTTCATTCTGACTACTGGGGGGAGAATTCATGGGCATGTAAAACTGGTCCAGACTGCACCACCACTGCTTGATTTATTATTAACTTGAGCCCCCCTGGAAGGGATATAAATCACTCACTCAGCCTTGCTGGCAGGGGCCTCGAATGTCATTAGCAGGTGGGCAGGACAACTCCCTATGATCTTGATAAACCACAGGGAAACAAAGATTGCTTACTGCAATGGGAAAGTGGGCAAGGGGAGCTTGAGAAACACCGTGCTCCTTCCTGAAACTCTTTTCTCTTGAGACAGTCTCACTCTGTAGCCCAAGTGGGAGTGTGATGGCACAATCTCAGCTCACTGCAATTTCTGCCTCCTGGGTTCAAGCCATCCTCTCCCCTCAGCCTCCTGAGTATCTAGAACTATAGGTGCATGACACCACACCCAGCTAATTTTTGTATCTTTTGTAGAGTCAGGGGTTCACTATGCTGCCCAGGCTGAGAGCTCCTGAGCTCAAGTGATCCTCCGGCCTCAGCCTCCCAAAGTGCTGAGATTACAGGCATGAATCGCTGCAACCAGCCCCTCCTGAGTCTTATGATAAATGATACAGTCCAGGTTTAAGTGATTCTCCTGCCTCAACCTCCCTAGTAGCTGGAATTACAGGAACGCACCACTGTACCCAGCTAATTTTGTATTTTTAGTAGAGACAGAGTTTCACCATGTTGGCCAGGCTGGTCTCAAACTCCTAACCTCAAGTGATCCGTCCACCTCAGCCTCCCAAAGTGCTGGGATTATAGGCATGAGCCACTGCACCTGGTCTGCAAGCCATATTTTTTTCACATTTTAACTTTCAGGATAATAGGATGCATTTTACAAACTATGAATATGATTAATTATTTCTTTTATCCCCCCAAAAGCTTTTATTAAAATAGCAGATAACACCTTAGAGCTGAGAATATAGGAAAATAATATTATCTTAATTTGACATTTTCTCTCTCTAATAGTGCATATCTCTTTTCTATATATATATTATATATATATATATTATATATATATATATATATATATTTTTTTTTTTTTACTTAAACTCTTCTTTCATTGTGAAGCCACCATTTTATACCTTGATGCCAAGAGTGAAGTCAGCCCTCACCTTTGTAGAGACCGGACCTTCGTCTCACCATTTTGTGTGCTACCCAGAAAGGTTTTCTGATTGTCCCCATGCTCTGCAAACACCTGCAGCCCTGAGTGAGCCTTTGCCCAGGCAACCTCCATATCCATATGCACCACTCTGGAAACTGTGGGGCCTGGAAAAGATTCATTTTTCTTTCTTTTTTTTTTTTTCTTTTTTTCTTTCCTCCCAAGTAGCTGGGAAAGAGTTACTTTTCTTTAAGATCGATTTCCTCATTTATAAAATCGTGACCTTCCTGCCTTCTAAAATCTCTGTGGCCTTGCCTTGGCCACTAAGCCAGTAGGATATATGTGAAATTTCCAGGAACTGCGTACTAAAAAGGGAGAATTTTTTTTTTTTTTTAGATGAAGTTTTGCTGTTGTTTCCCAGGCTAGAGTTCAGTGGCAAGATCTCCGCTCACTGCAACCTCCGCCTCCCGGGTTCAAGTGATTCTCCTGCCTCAGCCTCCCGAGTAACTGGGATTACAGGTGCCCGCCACCATGCCAGCTAATTTTTGTATTTTTAGTAGAGATGAGGGTTTCATCATGTTGGCCAGGCTGGTCTCGAACTCCTGACCTCAGGTGATTCACCTGCCTCGGCCTCCCAAGGTGCTGGGACTACAGGCATGAGCCGCCACGTCCAGCCAAAAGGGAGAATTTTGCCATTGGCCAATTGTACCCTCTATAAACTTGACCTAAAAAAATCCACTCAAACCACACATGTTCAAGTTTGTTATTGCTGTTGCAGCATTGTTTGCAAAATATTGGAAACAATTTAAGTGTCCATCAAAAAGGGATGGTTAAATAAATTATGCGTATGATGATATACTATGATACATAGTATATCATATTATGCATATGATGATATACTATGGTAAGACTGTTTAAAACAATTAAATAGATCTGCACATTTGATTTTAAAAAAATCTCTGCAAGATGTGAAAGAAAAGCATTATTCCAAACAGTGGCCACTGTTTGCTCTCTTCTATGTAATTGCGTGTGTATGTGTGTGAAAGTGTATGTGTGAGTGTATGTGTGAGTGTGTGTGTGTGTGTGTGTGCGCCTACATTTGTTTGGATTGCTGGAGGGATGCATGAAACGCTACTGACAGTGGTTTCCTCTGATAAGAGGGGCTGAGGACTGAGGGCCAGGCCAGGAGGAAGACTTGATTGTCAATGTATACCTTTTTTGCATTTTGATTCTTTCCACTGTGCATATTTGTCTATCCAAGAAATAGAAAGAGTGTAAAATAAAATTAATTGCTTTGACCAAAAAAATAAAAAATAAAGGAAAAAAATCTTCAGGCTCTTGGAATTGGGTGGCATTGGCCTTGGCCTGATGGTTTCTGTCTCTCCTCTTCAGGTCCTTCATCTGAGCTGGCTCACTCGCCCACCAACAGCAGGAAGAAGCTCTTTGCTCCTGTTCCGTTTCCTTCAGGCTCCACTGAGGATGTATCCTCCAGTGGCCCCCCGCAGCCCCCTCCGCTCCCCCAGAAAAAGATAGTGAGCAGGGCAGCCTCTTCACCGGATGGCTTCTTCTGGACCCAAGGCTCCCCGAAGCCCCGAACAGCAAGCCCCAAGCTGAACCTAAGCCACTCAGAAACCAACGTCCACGACGAGTCTCACTTTAGCTATTCCTTGAGCTCCGGAAACCGCCACCATCCTGTCTTCTCCTCTTGTGAGCCTCTGGAGAAAGCTTTCAAAGGCAGTGGCCACTGGGTTCCAGCAGCAGGGCTGTCAGGCAGCAGAAGCGGCTGCGGGAGCCCTGGCCTCCAGTGTAAAGGGGCCCCCTCCACCTCGTCCTCCCAGCTGAGCATGTCCAGTCAAGCCTCCACCAGTAGCACCCAGCTTCAGCTGCACGGTCTCCTGAGCAGCATCAGCAGCAAGGAGGGCACCTATGCCAAGCTGGGGGGACTCTACACCCAGTCCCTGGCCCGCCTCGTAGCCAAATGTGAGGACCTCTTCATGGGCGGCCAGAAGAAGGAGCTCCACTTCAATGAGAATAACTGGTCACTCTTCAAGCTGACTTGTAACAAGCCCTGCTGTGACTCGGGGGATGCCATTTATTACTGTGCCACCTGCTCCGAGGACCCCGGCAGCACCTATGCTGTGAAAGTAGGTACCACTCCCTCCTTCCATTCTGCTGCACCACTGGCTGGTGCTGGCTTGGGCAGAACTATGGCTTGAGCAAGTCATTTTACCTGTCTGGGCATTAGGAGGGGAGTTGATTCCTAAGCATTCTTTTTTTTTTTTTTTGACAGAGTCTTGTTCTGTCACCCAGGAGTGCAGTCGTGCGATCTTGGCTCACTGCAACCTCCACCTCCCGGGTTAAAATGTTTCTCCTGTCTCAGCCTCCCAAGTAGCTGGGACTACAGGAGCATGCCATTACAACTGGCTAATTATTATTATTATTATTTGTATTTTTAGTAGAGACAGGGTTTCACTGTGTTAGCCAGGATGGTGTCCATCTCCTGGATTACAGGATTACAGTCGTGAGCCACCGTGCCCAGCCTTTTTTTTTTTTTTTTTTTTTGAGTAGGAGTCCCACTCTGTTGCCCAGGATGGAGTGCAGTGGCATGATCTTGGCTCACCACAGCCCCCACCTCCCAGGTTAAAGCAATTCTCCTGCCTCAGGCTACCGAGTAGCTGGGATTATCTGTGTGCATCACCATGCCCAGCTAATTTTTGTATTTTTAGTAGAGATGGTATTTCCTCATGTTGGCCAGGCTGGTCTTGAACTCCTGACCTCAGATGATCCACCCACCTTGGCCTCCCAAAGTGCTGGGATTACAGGCGTGAGCCACCGCCCTGGCCCCTAAGCATTCTTTCAACACTGAGTGCTCAAAAACTTCACTCCCTCTCTCTGCCCAGGACATGGCACAGTGAGATTTGTAGTATGAATATAAGACACATTCTGTGCTTTCGGGAATACACATACGTGATCTAGCTGGGATAAGAAAACAGTTACTTTTTAGTGCAACAGAGAGTTATTTATTTATTAACCAGGTTTTTATTGAGTGCCTACTGTATGCCAGGTATTTTGCCACAATCAGAGTATGTAGAGGTGAATATAAGCTTCCTTATAGAGCTTATAATGTAGTGAGGGAGATGAATAATGAAGTCGTTCTTCTAATGTTAGAGCCAGAAGGCGGGAATCATCTCGAACAATAATAGTAATAATATTATTTGTGTGAACATTCACTTTACAACTAGACTCTTGGCTGGGGGTATTAGCAACTTTACCTCTAATCCTGACAGTAATCCTACAGGTTAGGTAGGTTTTACAGATGGGGGATCTGAGGCTCAAAGTGGCTAAGTAATTTGCCCATAGCTAGTTGGTGGCTGGAATAGATTTGAGTTCTGGCATGTCTGTCTCTTCAAAGCCTAAGTTATGTCCCTACCAGTTAAGATAAATGAAGTTCAGAGACATTAAGTGACTAGCTCAAGGTAGCACAGCTCTTTACCCTTTGCTGCTGGATGGAAGTGACTAGCTCAGGGTAGCACAGCTCTTTACCCTTTGCTGCTGGATGGAAGTGACTAGCTCAGGGTAGCACAGCTCTTTACCCTTTGCTGCTGGATGGAAGTGACTAGCTCAGGTTAGCACAGCTCTTTACCCTTTGCTGCTGGATCAGGGCTCTCTACCCGCACTGCACTGCCCTCTCAAAGCACAGCTCTGTGTGAGCTAGTTGAGCCATCTGTACCCATTTGGGCCACTGGGGTCTCTACTGTGCACTCCAGTCCTTCCCGTGGCCCTATTTCTCATCTTCTTTTGCTGCTCCTTGAATACCTGTTGAGTCCCTGACCCTTCTATAAATGTAGGCTTTTATTGGGAGTAAGGAGGGAAACCCTGAGCTGTCTTCTTTCATCACCTGTCCTAAGACATGACATCCTTTTTTTTTCCCAGTTAGAAAAGTATAAAGAATGAGCTAATCTGAAATGGCCTTGGGGGGATAGCTTGGTTACCAGCAATTTTTAAAAATAATATTGTTAGCATTTAAAAAATAATAGTATTAAATAATATTTAAGTAATAATAGTATTATTACTACTATTAATATTATTCAGCATATTTAAATAATGTATAGTTGTTATAATTAACAGTAGTAATACTAATATTCAGCATATATTATTTATATATACTGAATAATATTATCAGTAGTAATAGTATTATTATAAATAATATATACAAGGCTGGGCGTGATGGTTCACACCTGTAATCCCTGCACTTTGGGAGGCCTAAGCAGACAGATCACAAGGTCAGGAGGTCAAGGCTATCCTGGCCAATATGGTCAAACCTGTCTCTACTACAAATACAAAAAATTAGCCAGGCATGGCAGCGCATGCCTGTAGTTTCAGCTATTTGGGAGGCTGAGGCAGGAGAATTGCTTGAATTCAGGAGGCAAAGGCTGCAGTGAGCCAAGATCATGCCACTACTCTCCAGCCTGGGCGACAGAGTGAGACTCCATCTCAAAATAATAATAATAATACATACTGAATAATATTCAGTATCAAGAGACAGCTGACCTTTCCATTTTGAGGAGGAAAAAGCCTGGTGGAAGAGGTTGAATCGCTCTCGCCCATGAAATAGAAAGTAAGGTGACCCTTCTGTAAGAAGTAAGGGGCCCTTGGGACAAACGGTTTTCTTTTTTACATCCATAAATAATTGTACTGTGAAGCTTGGATTCTAGGGTCCCATATAATAATGCAGAATTAGACATATTCTCTAATAAACAACACAAAAGAAATTTAACTTTCCTTAGGCATGTTAAAAACAAGTGTGGCTCCTTATTTCATTAGAAATAGAAGCCATACAGAAACCAAAAGTTAAGCCTTAGCCCTCTAAGGAAGAGTCACAGGGGTTTCCTATTTGGCTTTCCTGGAGACGCGGTAGCTCAGGGAATAATGGATCATCTCTGTGCCATGTGAAAAAGGAAATTTGGAGACTAGCATCCAATACGCAGAGGATGGTAATTCTTGGAACAAGGTTACGAGGAACAATATCAATCTGCAAATATGCCTGGCCTGGTCATTGGGGGGTGGGGGGTGGGGGCCCCAGAGCATCATTTCACACGTGCAGCTGTTCCACTTCATTAGCACTCAAGTCTAGATGATTTACAGTCATCTGGGGATCCGAAGGAGGGGGAGTGGGTCTCCCTTCCCAGCCAGCAAGCTGCCTGTCTGAGGCTGAGTGCATTTCATCTGCGCATGTTAAACAGGGAGCCGGCCCTGAAGGCAGACAGAACCTTGTTTGCAGTTGCAGAGTCCCAGTTAACAATAGCAGGCTCACACCTGCTCCTTGCTGATGCTGGAGCCTACTACCCTGGGCTCAGCGCCCTGCCGCAGTGAGGAGACAAAGCTGGCTCTTGTAGCTCTACCAAATGAATAGGTAGCAGGAAAAAAAAAATCATTAGCTGTGTGTGCAAAGCAGTTTCATTTATCAGCCATCTAGGGAGAATTCTCGTTTGGTAATTAGGGACCCGTTTTAAGCTGCTGGACCTTTTTTATTTAACAGACATGATTTAGATCAGACTTTCACCCATGAATGAGGCCCTGGCTCCAAAGTTTAAATGAGTCCTGGCTGAGCAAAAAGTTTGAAACTTGAGCTGAATCAAGGGTCTAAGTAAAGTTCTAGACTAAAAATCCTAGTGCAGTGCCCCCTAAAAATGAAATAAGGGTGGCAGCAGGGAATGGGGAGATGGAGGTGGAGAAGAAGCCACTCCCTCCCCGACCGCCTCCTCCTCCATCCAGCACTGTAGAATGGTCTCCGACATGAGCACAGAGCTCACTTACAGGACTGGTTAGCATGCGCCCTACGTTTCTGGGCTTTGAGAAAGCTGCAGGTCTTGCCAAAGCCCCAGTGCACTGATTTTGAAATGCATCCAGCCCAGTTGCCATTTACTCTGCTTCTTCATTTACATATCTGTGCAAAATGTCAGCAACCTGACTGGAGCTCCAGGCTTCAAGTGTTTGCTGGGCCCAGGCCTTTCATACCCCTGAGAAAAAGGGGCCTTGGAAACTCTTCCCAGGCCCATAGGCAGCTGTGCTCTCCCGGTTTGTACAATACCTGCAGGCCAGCCCTGGATGCCTCTGCACCACTGGAGGGCTACAGCCAAGACGGCAAGACAGTCACCATAGCAACCCTTACCATTGTGCTCACCCTGGGCTGGGCCTGGCGCTGAGAGCCATGCCGGCATCATTTCATCGGATCCTCACAAGGGCCCTACGAGGAAGGGCTACCCCCGCCCTTGTCATTCAGAGGAGAGAACAGGCTTTGAGATAAATATTGTCCATCTTCAATATGCATGGATTCTGTATTTGCAAAATCATCTACCCACTCAAATTTATTTGTAATTCCAAAATCAATATTTGAAGTGCTTTCCAGTGATTTCTGGGTAGATGTAAGGCAAGGAAAAATTTGAGTCACCTGATTTTAGTTTGTTCTTACACTGCTAATAAAGACTTACCTGAGACTGGGTAATTTATAAAGGAAAGAGGTTTAATTGACTCACAGTTCAGCATGGCTGGGGAAGCCTCAGGAAACTTAAATCATGGTGGAAGGGGAAGCAAACACCAGGTGAAGTCCTTCTTCACATGGTGGCAGCAAGGAGAAGTGCCAAGCACAAGGGGAGAGAGTAGCCAGGCGTGGTGGCTCACGCCTGTAATCCCAGCACTTGGGAGGCCGAGGTGGGTGGATCATGAGGTCAGGAGTTCAAGACCAGCCTGGCCAACATGGTAAAACCCTGTCTCTACTAAAAATACCACAAATTATCTGAGTGTGGTGGCAGGCACCTGTAGTCCCAGTTACTTGGGATGCTGAGGCAGGAGAATCACTTGAACCGGGAGGGGGAGGTTGCCATGAGCCGAGGTTGTAATGAGCCAAGATTGCGTCACTGCTCTCCAGCCTGGATGAGAGAGAGAGACTCCATCTTAAAAAAAATGAAATGGCCCAAGCATAGGGTTGAAGTCCTGTCTAGTGTTCCTAACCACCACAAGGCTGGGAAGTGCCTCATGGATAAAAACATGTATGTTAGATAAGCTTTGTTCAGGCATGAGCTCTAGTGCTGTTGCCTGTGAGCTCATGTTAATGAGTCAACAAGGTATATTAAACGAGGTATCTCTAAACAGAAGCATACATGAAACAAGGTTGCATACTGGTGGGTTAATGAAAATATTGTGACCAGACGGTCTCAGGAAACTTACCTTGTATTTCCCCTAGGAGCAATGGTTCAGTATTCACTAATTCAGTGTTTATGGCTTCTTCATAGGACATAACTCCTACAAATAACAAAAATCCCTTGGAACTTGCCAGAGGTTACAGAGCTAATACTCAAACCTAGGCCTTTTTTCACTCCAGAGCCCATACTTTTGACCTTTGGAACACTTCTTGGTTGTAGAGTCCTGAGCAAATAATTTAACCTCTGGAAGTCCCAGTTTCTTCCTCTATAATGGCACCTTCCTCCTTCGATTTAATGAGATTGAATGAGCTGCTGCATGGAACCGTCAGAATTGGCACAGTGCCTTGTACATGCAAGAGTTCAACCTGTATCTGTTAGGGGTGAGACAGTAACAATGATGTCTTTCCCGCATCTCCACTGACAGCACAGCAGAAGGTGGTTGGCCGAACTGCATATATGCAAGACTCTTTCTTTGAGGACCTCCTCCCCAATTTCCTTTAGTTTAATAGTGCTCCAGAAGCCTGCCATTTGAAAACCAAGTACGGGCCCAGCACTGTGGCTCTCACCTGTAATCCTAGCACTTTGGGAGACCAGAGCAGGAGGATCACTTGAGCCCAAGAGTTCAAGACCAGCCTGGGCAACATGGCAAAACCTTGTCTGTATAAAAATTCCAAAAATTAGTTGGACATGGTGGTGTGCACCTGTAGTCCCAGCTTCTCAGGAGGCTGACGCAGGAGGAGTGCTTAAACCTGGGAGGTCAAAACTGCAGTGAGCTGTGATTGTACCACTGCACTCCAGCCTAAGGACAAAGCCAGGCCCTGTCTCAAAAAGTAAAAAATAAATAAAACCAAGTATAGTTGGGTAGGCCAAAATAACAATGCCTTTTATATATGTATTTCAAAATCGTTTTTGTTAGTGTAACAGAAAGCAGTGTCTGGGGTAAATGTCTTTCCCTTTTATTTCCATTCTGCTTTTATAATGGAGAGATTACTAAATTAATGTGTTACCCACCATTCCCCATAATTAGCTTTAAAAACGTCCCTTAGAGGCTGAGCTCTTGTATGCCAGGTTTCATGCTGAGGTTTGCACAGCTGCAATATAAATAAATCTTCGTGAAAAGGTGCTTGCAATAGAGAACTTCTGAAAGTTATCACCTGTAAGCATTGTGGCACTTCAAAAACACTGTTGCATCATCATTCCAACACTGCAGCCCGAAGGCAGGGTTATTTTGGGAGTGTTTGCAGGATAATATTTTATAGGTAAATGTGAGATGCCTTTTTTCTCAGCATTACACACTGATCTTTTTGTACAAAGCCTGGGTGAGGTTGCATAATAATATTCATTTGAAAGAGGAGACTTCAGTCCCTTTCAGAGTAATGACAGGGAAATTGAGGCCTGATAGAGGGACATCATGGCTGGTTCAAGACTCTCTAGTTGAGTGGCAGCCAGATGAGGACTAGGATTGCTAGAGATCCCCAGGTGGCTGGCACTGTCACTTGTACAAGAAGAGATGGAGGAGGCAAGAAAGATACAGTTGTATAGATCCCCAGCTACTGTTCCCACAGAGTAGCTTGGGATTTTTCCTACCTTTATCTCAGAGGCTACCCTGGGGTTCCTCTGAAGGTTCCTTCCGGTTCATTCTTCCCTGGAGAGCTTTCTGATTTCTTTCAGCTGCTGCAATTCTCCTTGGAAGAAAAGTGAGGCTGCTTTCTTTGTAAATCTTATTTGGCTTCACGAGAATTTGTCCGCATTGCGCACAGATGGATGTCTTACCAATACCTCCGCACCACACTGCGTGTTGCTCAGCAGGGACCCCACTCACTGGGTCAAATGGTCATTTTAGGTTTAACTTTTTAAGAAATTGACAAACTGCTCCAAAGGGTCTGCCCCATTATACATTCCCACAAGCAATGTATGAGGGTTCCCATTTCTGCTCGTCCTCATGGACACTTGGAACTGTCTTTTATTAGAACTCATTCTAGTGGGTGTGAACTGTTATTTCCTGTGGTTTTGATTTGCATTTCCCTGATAACTAATGATGTCCAACATCTTTCCACATGCTTGTGGCCATTTACCATTTTATTTTGGTGAATTGCCTGTTCATATTTCTTGCCTGTTTTTTTCCTCCATGCCATGATTCTGTGTCTTTTTTTATTGGATTGTTTGTCTTTGTATTATTGAGTTGTAAAAAGTGTTCTTTTTTTAAAAATATAAATTTTAGAAACAAATCTTTTATCAGATACATGTTTGGCAGATATTTTCTCCCAATCCATTACTTGTCTTTCCACTTTCTTCATGGGGTCTTTTGAAGCATAAAAATTTAGACTTTTGAGGTTATTTGTGATTTTTTTTTCTTTTGTGAATGACCCTGTTGGTGTGGTATTTAAGGAATCTTTGCCCAGCCCAAGGCATGAAAGATTCTGTCCCATGTTTTCTTCCAGCATGCGTAAGTATTGCTCTTACCCTTAAGTCTATGTGATCCACTTTGAGTTAGTTTTTGTGTGGAGTAAGGGGTGAAGTTGACCTTTTTGCACGTGGACACTCAAATGTTCCCACACTCTTTGTTGGGCAGAACCATGGGTCCCACTCTTGATTGCCATTCTCCTTCTCCCCACAGATCTGCAAAACCCCTGAGCCCAAAACTGTCTCCTACTGCAGCCCGTCCGTGCCTGTGCACTTTAACATCCAGCAGGACTGCGGCCACTTCGTCGCCTCGGTGCCCTCCAGCATGCTCACCTCCCACGACGCGCCCAAGGACCCTGTGCCGGCCCTGCCCGCACACCCCCCTGCGCAGGAGCAGGACTGCGTGGTGGTCATCACCCGAGAGGTGCCGCATCAGACCGCCTCCGACTTCGTGCGGGACTCGGCGGCCAGCCACCAGGCGGAGCCCGAGGCGTACGAGCGGCGCGTGTGTTTCCTGCTCCTGCAGCTCTGCAACGGGCTGGAGCACTTGAAGGAGCACGGGATCATCCACCGGGACCTGTGCCTGGAGAACCTGCTGCTGGTGCACTGCACCCCCCCGGCCGCCCCTGTCCCCGCCGCCGCCCCTCCCGCCGCCGCCCCTCCCTGCTCCTCTGGCACCCTCCCCACTGGTGGCGCTCCCAGCCCCGCAGCCGGCCCCGCCTGCCCGGGAGGGCCCCGGGAGAAGCAGCTGCCCCGGCTCATCATCAGCAACTTTTTGAAGGCCAAGCAGAAGCCCGGCGGCACCCCAAACCTGCAACAGAAGAAGAGCCAGGCCCGGCTGGCCCCCGAGATCGTGTCTGCCTCCCAGTACCGCAAGTTCGATGAGTTCCAGACCGGCATCCTCATCTACGAGCTGCTGCACCAGCCCAACCCGTTCGAGGTGCGCGCCCAGCTGCGGGAGCGGGACTACCGGCAGGAGGACCTGCCGCCGCTGCCCGCGCTGTCCCTCTACTCCCCAGGCCTGCAGCAGCTGGCACACCTGCTGCTGGAGGCCGACCCCATCAAGCGCATCCGCATCGGCGAGGCCAAGCGCGTGCTGCAGTGCCTGCTGTGGGGGCCCCGGCGCGAGCTGGTGCAGCAGCCGGGCACCTCGGAGGAGGCGCTGTGCGGCACGCTGCACAACTGGATCGACATGAAGCGGGCCCTGATGATGATGAAGTTTGCGGAGAAGGCGGTGGATCGCAGGCGGGGCGTGGAGCTGGAGGACTGGCTTTGCTGCCAGTACCTGGCATCTGCGGAGCCGGGGGCCCTCTTGCAGTCGCTGAAGCTCCTGCAGCTTTTGTGAGCCAAGCCTTAGCCTGCACTGTCTGCTGCCCCTTCCCTGCCTAACCCTTTCCTGTCTTGCCTTGGGAGCGCCCTTGTCTCCCCGGGATATGGTACAGATGACTGGTATACCTGGATGTAAAAAATATATGTATGTGTATATATATATATATATAATACATATATAAATATGAAAGACTAAGGATGCTGTTGCCCATCCACGCGGGTCTCCTCTCTGCACCAAGTCCTCCCTGTTTTCTTCTGTAATTGTATACATTTCTAGCTCCATGCAAAGTCATGAGGACAGTTCAGTGAACAGAATGCGGCCTAGACACTGGTCTTACTACCTTGTTAAAGGATTTCTTCACCCTTTTGTCAAATTGTTATTAAAAAAAAAAAAAGAAGAAGAAGAAGAAAACTCCATTAAAAAAATTTTTGGTTGAGTCACAAGCAAAGCTCTTTATCCTTAAGTGCCTGAGTGCATTAATGTTTGGTGGGTAAAACAGACCTGTTTTTGGTCTTACACTTTTCAGGAGATAGAGCAGCAGTCTACAAAGGACCAGGCAGGTGGGTACCAGATAATCTTCCCTGCTTCTCTTCTCACCTGGCAGCCTCCTGGAAAGAATCCAGACACAGTCGCTGTGATCCCAGTGGTTTGGAATTCAACCCCACTGCTCCAAACTCATTTCCAGTTTGCTAAAGCTGGTTACCATTCAGATACCTACCTAAAAACAGAATCCACACCAGATGGTTCAGATGAAAAGACCTTAAGGGGACCACTTAGCTAGGTGTGGTCAGGGTTATGAGAGCAAAGGGTGACAAGGCCAAAACCAAGGGCCAGAACAGCAGGACAGGGGAACTTACAGGAGGTATTTGCCCTGAGATCTCTACAGCCAAAGATGGCTGTCTCTGTTTCCCACCTGTCATCTCCAACCTAATGGGATGCCAGACAGCAAAGGACCTTGAATGACGCAGTCTGAAGGATCAGCCTCCTGGGACAGGGAGGAGGTGGAGAGTGCATGGGACGCCAGGTGGCAAACAGCCCACTGTTCCTACTGTACTAGATGATGGCCGTGCACGAATAGAATAGAACTCAGGTGTTTCAACTCCCAGGCCAGTACTCCCTCTGCTGTTCGGACCTCCAAGTACCCTTTTCTAAAACCTCATTTAATGCATCTATTGGCACCTACTACTTACTGTAGTCAATATTTGTTCCCATGCCTTTAAAAACACACAAAGAAAATTAGGCATCAGATCTTTCCTCCTCAAAACTACACACACACACACACACACACACACAAGTCGAAAATTACCTATTTGAAGAGAAATAGCCCCAAGACTCTTATGTTTCTACCTAATGGGTAATCTTCCAACTAGAGATCTAATTAATTTCTAAAACCTTGTTAATAACTCTGG
The DNA here is from genome assembly GCA_963574225.1 of Lagothrix lagotricha. Taxonomy (NCBI): domain Eukaryota; kingdom Metazoa; phylum Chordata; class Mammalia; order Primates; family Atelidae; genus Lagothrix; species Lagothrix lagotricha. The sequence continues at coordinate 4,754 of CAUYNB010072776.1, read as the reverse complement.
ACAAATTAAAACAAATACAAAGATCTGAATGGATGTTTTAGAAACCTGGGATGCACTTAGCAAGAAGTAGAGAACTCTCCCAGGTCCTCTTCTGCATATTAATTTCAATCCTTTTTCGAGTTCCACCTTCCAGCCCCTGACTACATGTAAACACATTCATATTTCCTTGCATCAGTGGTGAAGACAGCACCTGGGGCACATTTGTAATTTCAGTTGTTTCCTGAGCATTGAGGAAAGAACTGAACTAAAACCAGCTCCCAACCCATTTCTGCAAGAGAAAGAGAGCCTGCAAATGTGGAAATCATGTTTCTCCCTAGGACCTATCTGTTTCAGAGAGGATTGTCAGTTTTCTTTGTTCCTTGGAATTTGCCAGACAAACCTTCCGCCCTCAATTTGCTGTCTTTTGCTTTTTTGTCCTTTTTCACTTCAAGTAAATAAACAATGGAGAGGGAGGAGCAAATATTCTGCTAGGGGAATTCGGTGCCATTAGAAAATAAGGCTGGGCATGGTGGCTCATACCTATAATCCCAGCACTTTGAGAGGCCGAGGTGGGAGGATTACCTGAGATCAGGAGTTCGAGACCAGCCTGGCCAACATGGAGAAACCCTGTCTCTACTAAAAATACAAAAATTAGCTGAGTATCATGGCACATGGTTGTAATCCCAGCTACTCAGGAGGCTGAGGCACAAGAATCGCTTGAACCCAGAGGTGGAGGTTGCAGTGAGCCGAGATCGTGCCACTGCACTCCAGCCTGGGTGGCAGAGTGAGAGTCTGTCAAAAAAAAAAAAAAAGAGAGAGAGAGAGAGAGAGAAAGCAAGCAAGAAAGAAAATAAATGTCTTAGGAGCCACATTTTTAATTCCTGAATTAATTGCAACTTTTTTATATGCCATCCACTTCAGAAAAGAAAAAAGAGGTAAAAGCAGTTTTAAGAAACAACATGAACCAAAAAGTAAAGGATAAAGAAGAAACAGTAGCAATAAATTCTGATTGAGAGGAATAAGAGCAATTAAACATAAAACTTACTTCTGAGCTGTCCACCAACCTAGAAAAAAGAAAACTAGTTGCAGAATTCTTTTTTGTGTGCGGTTTTAGGAAAGAGTTCATCAGAAGGAATAAATCTTTTTCCAGTGCTTACTTCTGAAGGAAATTGGTCAAGCATTTTTTTGTTTGAAGACATGGAATAATGCAATAGCAGTTTTAAAAAGGAAAAAAGAAAAAAGTATTTTTTGAAGATAGGTGTCACGAGCAATGCCAGGTTAAAAATAACCAGGTCCACACATGCTTGTGTCTTTCCACAATGTCAGGCTTTTATTGATGCTAACTCAGTCACAAAAGCCAGGAGCTACATGGAATTGCCAAGGAGGCAATTCTCCTTGTACCTTTCATTCTCTTGGCACAGCTGCAGTCACACAGGCTCAAGCCACTCCTCAAGTCAGTCAGTATGGCAAACCATACTTAATAGTATACTTAATCAATGCATACATGTTACAGATTAAACATTCCACAATAAACAAAGTGACATTGAACATCAAGAGGAGAAAGAGATTGGAGAAAGGGTTAAAAAACCAATCTAGGGGGCACGGGTCAGTCTTGCAAGGAAGAATGTTTGAGGTGGCAGAAGCAGATGCCAAGTTCTTATCATGAGTGACTGCAAGACAGTGTCAGTTAAGACATCCGTTTCCAGCTGCTTAAGGCCTGATCTTTTAAAGTCACAGAGTCCTCTGATGAGAACTGATCATGGAAATGTGCTTGTTCGTGTCTTTATCTGATTGGATGCAGTCTTTATCTTTTTTTGTTGCTGCTATTTATTAAACAAAACATCTTATCCTTGTTGGCAAAGTGCCCTGTGAAACATGAAGTGGAGTCTTAGTCTAAGATGGAGTGAGTTATGTCAAGGGTGCTTTATACAATAAGGCTTTTTTTTTTTTTTTTAGTCTCCACCACTGGTGAAATTTAAATATGGAATGTTAAAGCCTAGTTTCTTCAAATTCTCTGGAAATGATTGCCACCCGTTCCTCTCCATGGATTGACCTTTTCCATAAATGATTAGTCATATGGCTATAAATAACTAGGTTTAGCAAACAACTTCAGTCTCACTAAATTCAGAGGTTCAATATAATTGTTGTTATTGTTATTGTCATTACTTCAAAATACACCTAGGCTGCACGGTTTTATCTCACAGAAGATTCTAGCATGAAATCCATTATGCCGAGAAACAATAGTTTGTTCTGCAGGACTGAGATTCGGAAATAATCAGAGACTTTTTTACAAGGAGAGTTGTATGGCATCTGGTAATTTAATACTCCTGTTATCAGTGAGTTCATCTTCTGTTTTCCTTGGCTCTAAACCCAACTACTGGTATTTAAATCTTCAGTTTTTCTTCTCTCCCACTCTGAGTCAAGTCAGCCCCATAATCCTTTCCACATATGTAATTTTTGTTGTTTGTAAGCCATTCTCATTTTCATGCCAAGATGTGGAATCTTTTTTCTTCTATTTTTTTTTAATGTAGGCATTATAAAGCCTCATAACTAAATAGTTATATCCTTGCCAGAAGCCAGATAAACGCTTTAGGGATTATTTATTTATCATAACATATGGCTCGGATCTAAAAAGACTGGGTTCTGGGGAGCTGTAGTTACCACTTTATGTAACACTTCATGGTTTCCAAGAGCTTAGGGCTGGAAAACCTTTTGAGATGTACGCATGTACACAAAATAAGCATAAAGATTTTGAAAAAAGAAGACACATGTTACTTTAGTGAGTTCTAAATTTGCTCCTAAAATACACACAGTCAGTAAATGAGGCAGCCCTTTTCTGCTCTGCTGAATATCTGAAAATCTTTGGAGATCTAAGGATAAGTTTACCAAATCTGACTAAAAGTAGTAGATTTGTAACATAAAACCAACTTGCCATTTTTAAGAGAGGGTAATATGAATGGAATTTATTCATTGGAAATCAAAGTTTAACCCAGCTGATGTCATTGTTGGAAAAAAAAATTTAAGGCAAGAATAAAATGGTTGGAGCAAGTACCATAGGGTGATTGTCTTGACAAATTACTCTTTCTTTCTTTTTTCTTTTTCCAATTCTAATTAATGCAGGCAATGGGGCAACCTCCCTGTAAAAGATATCCCAGGAGGAAAAACTGGTCAGGAGGTAGCTCGATGGATTATGGGATTCCAGAAAAAGAGTCCAAATTAACTCAAAAGTGATATTTTAGTTTAAGGGACTCGGAGTTGGGCCAAAATATCTGTGACCAATTTGGATCCTTACCAGATCCAGGATACTCATTCTTGTATGATCGGGATCTTTTCTCCCAGAACGTGCCTACATCCATGACAAGCTATGGAACTGGGGAAGAAGAAAAGTCAAGTTTACTCAAGATTTTTCTGCATGTCAACAGCCTGATTTGGTACTGGATTCTCCCAGTTGGGATTTTAACATAGACATTGATCACATATTCTAAATGTTAGATTCAAATATTTTCAGCTTATACCAGAAGTGATTACAGCTATTCCCTCAAAAAGTACTGCCCTAGACACCAGATGTGCTTAGATTATTAAGATTTTTGTGCACTGTAATGAATTCAAAGCTTACTCTGCAGACTCCTGCTTTACTGCCTTATCAGAGCAAAGCAAACATGGAGACAGGTTGGGGGAATTGAGTGTGGAGGTCTAAGGAGGGAAGACAAGGCAGGAACTGAGAACACAAGATTCAGAGACAAACTACCTGCTCCATTAGGTTGGTGCAAAATTCATGTGGCTTTTGCCATTACTTTTTAATTAATTTTAATGGCAAAAACAGCAATAGCTTTTGCACCAATTTAATATCATATGCATGGATCCAGCCCTGATGACTTTCCACAATGCTGAAAGGGTAATCATACCTTTACCCCTTTACAAGGACTACACAGATATTTGTATGTCTATTCTTTTTTCAGAGATTTCCAGGAATGAGGAAGCTGTAACAATTTCCTCTTTTCTAGGTTGTGTAGAGTTCAATTTCAGAACTTATAGCAGATCCCTTAAAAAGTCAGAAAGACTTTAACAACTGAGCCTTTTATTTAAATCCTTTATTTACTGAGCCCACCACCATGATGACAAAAGCAAGTTCTGGTTTTCCCAAAAAAGAAATGGATTTTCTTTTTCCTACCCCTCAGCTTTGTTGGTTTTATTTATTTGAGTACGCAAACCCTAACATGGCACTCGAAGACAAAACTATCCAACAGGTATACTCAGGGCTGGACACAGCGGCTCACACCTGTAATCTCAACACTTTGAAAGGTCAAGGCCGTAATCCCAACTTTTTGGTAGGCTAAGAATTGCTTGAGGCCAGGAGTTGAAGACCAGCCTGGGGCAACATTGAGAGACTCTGTCTCTACAAAGAAATTAAAAATAAAAAAATTAGCTACTCAGGAGGCTGAGGTGAGAGGATCACTGGATCCCAAACGATCAAAGCTGCAGTGAGCTGGGATGGTGGTACTGCACTCCAGCTTGGGCAACAGAGAAAAAGAGAGAGCCCATCTCAAAAAAAAAAAAAAAAAAGGGATACTCAAATATCAATCCTCCATTCTTCCAGGCTTTCTACTCCATGACATTCTCCCCTCCTTTTCCCTTGTGAGCACCCACCCACTGTGGTTACCAAACTCACCGATTTCCACTTGATCCTTCCTGTCTTTGTGCACAAATGAGCAGATACAATTATATTCTTCTTTCTTACACAGAAGTTACCATGCCTGAGATGCAAGAGCACTTTG
>CAUYNB010072774.1:0-12933 GCA_963574225.1 Lagothrix lagotricha | reverse complement strand
GTGAACACATGGACACAGGGAGGGGAGCATCACACACTGGGGTCTGTTGGGGGGAAAAATGGGAGGGACAGTGGAGGGTGGGGAGTTGGGGAGGGATAGCATGGGGAGAAATTCGAGATACAGGTGATGAGGAGGAAGGCAGCAAATCACACTGTCATGTGTGTATCTATGCAACAATCTTGCATGTTCTTCACATGTACCCCCAAACCTAAAATGCAATAAAAACATATATATGTATATAAAAAAAAATACTGACAACCCAAATGCTGACAAGGATGGAGAGCAACAGCTCCATTCTCATTCATGACTGTGGGAATGCAAAATAGTACAACCTCTGAAAGAGAGTTTGCAGTTCCTAAAAAAACTAAACGTAAAATATGAATCAGCAACTATACTTTTTGGTGTTTATTTAAATGAGCCAAAAGCTTAAATCTACAAAAACCTGCAGGTTAATGTTTACAGAAGCTTTATAATTGCCAAAGCTTGGAAGCAGCCAAGAGTCCTTCTCCAAGTGTGATCAACTGTGGCGGTACTTCCTGACAATGAAATATTATTCAGTTAAAAACAAGTAAGTGTCAAGTTATAGGGTCATGGAGAAAACTTAAATGCATACTACTAAGTAAAAGAAGCCAATCTGAAAATTCTATATAAGGTATGATTCCAACTATATGACATTCTGGAAAAGGCAAAACTATGGAGATGGTTAAAAAAAAAAAAATGAGTGTTTGCCATAACCTCAGAGAGAGGAAGAGGTAGAGGAATAGATGAAGCATAGGAGATTTTTAGGTCAATAAACCTTTATAACACTGTAATGGTAGCTATATGTCACACATTGGTCAAACCCATAGAATGTAAAATTCAAAGGGTGAAACTAATATAAACCATGAACTTTACTAATATAAACCATGACAAATTAATATTTAATCATCAGTTATAATAAGCATACCACACTAATGCTAGATATTAATAGGAGAAACACAGGAGGGGAGAGAGTATATGGAAACTCTGTACTTTCCACTCAATTTTTCTGTAAAACTAAAATGGCTCAAAAATATAGTCTACTATTTTTAAAATTCTAGTGACATCACTATATACATATCAGATGGATAAAATTTAAAATTAATGACGACACCAAATGATGGCCAGTATGCAAAGAAAATGAATTACTCCTGTGTATATAAAATGTTATAGCCTCTTTGGAAAACAGTTTGGCAATGTTTTATAAACCTAAACATGACTATCATAGGACTCAGTAATTGGATTCTTGGGCATTTATCTCAGAGAAATGAAACACGTTACGTTCTCACAAAAATCTCTATCCCTGTTCATAGCAGCTTTATTTGCAATAGAGAAAAACAAACAAAAAACCCTGGAAACAATCAAAATATTCCTCAATAGGTAAATGGTTCATCAAACTGTGATGCATCCATACCTACTCAGCAATAAAAAGAACTAACTGTTGATACCTACAAAGACTTGTATACATTTTCAGGAAATTACGTTGAGGTCACAGACTGCATGATTTCATTTACTTAACAGTATTGAAATGATAAAATTATAGAATCAGAGGAGTTGGGAACAAGGAATGGAGGAAAGGAAGCAGGTGTGGCTATAAAAGGGCAATAGTAGGGAGCCTTGTGGTAGAGTCACTCTGTATTTGTGTCAATGTCAATAACTAAGTCATGATATTACATTATAATTTTACAAGATGTTTCCATTAGAGGTGCTTTGGTTTGAATGTTTCTTCCAAAACTCATGTTGGAACTTAATAGCCACTGTGTCAGTACTGGGAAGTAAGACCTTGAAGAGTTGATTAAGTCATGAGGACTCCACTCTTAAAAATGGATTAATTGCTTTATGAGAGTGAGATAGTTAACCCAGGAGTGACTCTGTTGTAAAAACAAGCTCTCTCTCTTGCTGTCTCTCCATGTAACGCCTTCATCATGGGATGACCCTTCCAATGCCAGTGCCATGCTCTTGGACTTCCTTGGTTTATAGATGCGTAACTACAATCTCTGCCTCTGTCTTCACATAGCATTTCCCTCTGTGTCTCTGTGTCTTTCCCTGTCTCTTGAAAGAACATCCATCATTAGATTTAAGTCCACCTTATGGCCCACCATAATCTAGTACTATCTCAAGATCTTTACCTTAATTACATATGCAAAGACGCTTTTTTCCAAAGAAGGTCACAAATAAGGTCATGTTCACATTCTTGGGGATGAGGACTACAGCCTACCTTTTGGGGGACATAATTCAACCCGCTACATTACTGAACAAGAATCTCTGGAAGTGAGACTCATCAGGCTGTGGTTTCCAGGTGAATCTGATGTTTGAGAGTCACCACAGCCTGATGAGTCTCACTTCCAGAGACTCTAATTTTGAGAAACTGGAAACTAGTAGTAAGATCCACTAACATTGACCAGTAAATACCCTTGAACTCTTCATTGGCTTGTCTGATTATGCTACCAGAAACAGCTTTAGCAAAAGTCCAGCAACCCTGTGAAACAGCATTTCACACTGTTGTATAAAGTTTTTTAATTTTATTTTTATTGACACATAATAATTGTACACATTTATGAGGTACAGTGTGATGTTTCAATACATGTATACATTGTATAATGATCAAATCAGGAATCAGGGTAATTAGTTTATCCATCTCCTCAAACATTTATCATTTCTTTGTGGTGAGGACATTCAAAATTAACATATACTAGTGATTAATAGTATACCAGTGATGATGAGCACTTTTTCATAATGTTTGTTGGCCTCATTCTCTCTTCTATTTATTTTAAAATAGACTATACAATATTGTTTATAATTTAATTTACTTTAATTAATAATTTGACATTTAGAAAGTAACACCTCAACGAACTGACCATAAAAATAGAAACATAAATTTCTCACCATTAGCAGCTTAAGTGTAGTATAAATAAAATATCTCAATAAAATTATGAAGGTAACATCTTAGTTTTCAGTTTAGTTCATTTTTAATAACACATCATTTACAAACAAGCACCAATGTAAAAATCAGTCTGCCAACATCTAACTCCATATCTTCAGCATATGAAAATCTGAACTAAGAAACGTAAAGAGATAGCACAATTATTATTGGAGCAGATGGAATTTCTGCAGCAGAAAAGAGAGTAAGATCCAGATATGTAATTTTATCTGAATATAAATATCAGTGATTTTTCTAAAGATATGAAAGAATTCAAACAAAAGATAAAGCTGGAATTTAATATTATGTCATAGCATGTGTAGATGCTACTAAACCATTTCCTCATTATATACTTTGAGAAATGTCAAGAGAAAACCATAATTTCTTTTGAACTGTTGTCTCTCAAAGAATGTTTATCTCAGATTGAAAATAAGCAAGCCCAAATGGCAGAATACCTGTATTACTAAATCCTCTATGAGAAGGACTATTACCGTATATTATACACAGTAAAAGAGCTCGTCACAGCTTCAGAGTCAAGGTTAAGTAAATTAAAAATGACACTGTGATATGTCCAGAAAAATATTACCAACAAAAGCCAGAGCCACCTGGAACATTTTCTGATTACAGACAGGGAACAATGGATGGAGCATGGTTAATATCTGCACAATCCATGATTACTGATGCTACTCAGACAGGAAGGTGCATTTTATTACTCACTCTTTGTCACCAACATTGTGACTATCATCAGAAGACGTTAACAAAGGATCCCAAGAGTCACTGCAATGAGAAACCAGGGCACTGAAAATTCTTTAAATACAAAAAGAAGGAAAATAATCACCAGGGCAAGAGCTTGGCTCACTACTAATCTTGATCTGGGAAACCATTGGAAACAAAGAGACAATCTTCTCTTTGACAAAAAATATATCATACAAGTGTATTTAAATTTGTAATCTAGAAACTACATGCACATATTGTAGAAATCCCACATACAGGAATAGTTCTATAGGATTTAAAAAGTCCATCCCACATAAAAGCACCAATGACAGTAGACACAAAACATGTAGCAAAATCTAAGCTGACATGTGTGTTCCTTCCTGTGATCACCACTAATCATGAGGAGAAAGGAAAAAGCAGTCAATAATGCTAAGAAATTACAGCCAATAGTGGATATTCTGAAGCTGCAAATGTGGATGGATCCACCATCCTTGAGGGGGTTTCCAGAAAGCAACTTTTCTTTCTTTTCATCAATTCCATTTTTCTCTAAAAAATACTATATTCATCCTTTTGCTTTTGAGATCCTAAGTTTCTGAAAGTTGTATCTCTGATTATCTCTAAGTTAAAGTAGTAAAAGTTATTCTCAATGTGGAGTTGAACAATGACCATATTTGAAGGGAGAGAGAGCATAGAAAAATTAGAATGCCCCTTTTGATTCAAACATTGTTACTGTATCATTGCTATTCAGATTTGGTAAATACTTAAGACACCTAAAATATCTTCTATCTGAATAAAAATGTTTTTAACATTTATTTTTCATTTCTTAAACATTCTCTGATACTTTGATTTCAATAGGAAATGTCATATTTTCTTCAGACTCTAGTCTGTCCTTTATTTTCAAGACCTCACAAATTCTTCTTGACTAGATTTAAATGAAAACATTCTACCAGCTTCTTAAGTTTAAAAGAATTCATTCATTTCTACATTCTCACAACTTAAAAAAAAATACTTCTACTACTCTACTTCATTATAGTTTCTTATTACCAGCCAAGAACCAGAAGGACAGATAGGAAGATAAATATGTTTTGCATTCAAATCCTGCAACAGGATGGTTTCTGTTAAAAGAAAAATTAAAATGTCAGCCAATAGGAACACACCAGGAATTAATGCTAAGAGATGTGTGTGTGTGTCTGTGTGTCTGCTGGTGTGTGTTTATTAACTAAGTGCTTAAACATGTAGAGTCAGCCTCATTTGGAGAAGAAATGAAAAATCTTTCAACATTTTTGTTAAAATCATTTATACCTCTAGTGATCACAACCATGATAATTAGAAAATACACAAAGGAAGAGAAAAAAATCTACCAATAAATTATTGTTCTATTCACCCTGCCAATTTTGCTCAAAATGTTCAACATACGTATATAAATGTTAGGCAAAATTGATACCACCTTAAATCACTGAAACACTTTAAAACTATCAATTCAACAAACAAAAATTCTAAATTCTGAAAAAAATAAAAATATCTTGCCTTTTAAAAACTTACATGTATTCTAACATACATATAAATATTAAAAAGTTCTTGCATTCTTTTCAAATCTACTTGACTCTATCAGAGTGTGTCCCAAAATGTATCCCATATACTCTCTACAGAAGAATTATTTGAGGGTTAATATTGCAAATTGGTTAACATTTCAGGTTCAGTGCGTTTTGCAAGATGTACTGAATAAAAATTGCTTGAATTGGAGCCCAGATAAATGTATTTTTAATTTCAAATGATTCTATGTACGTTAAAATTTTAGAAATAATCTTTCAGTGTATTATGTTGCCAGAGAAGCCTATGTGAAAATGAAAGTTGTCAACAGGCAGTCATTAGTTAACGTCCATAAAGGAATCAATTTATTAATGAGTCAATATAGAAAAGAATTATCAAATAATAAATATCTAAAATTTACTTTACTTCTTATATTAATCAATGTAAAAAGATGATATCCAAGAAGTGGGAAATATGAAAAAACTAATATAACTATATTCTTTTCTAAATTTTTAAAATTTATAAAATACTCTAAACTAGTTACATTTTCCCTAACTTCCTAAGAAAAAAGAAGTATAGTATTTTCTATTATAGAATTGTTCAAGATGGATAAAATAATATATAAATCATTAGGCCCAAGTAAAAAGTAATTAACCCCTCAAATCTCTATTCTTTATTTTGTTAACACAAAGTAAAAATCATAGCATATTGAGAAAGAGAAAACAACTTTCTCTGAATACTGAACTACAATGTCCTTCAGAGTAATGCAGCTCTAATACAATCAATAGCAAATGCTTTCCTGCCATTCCTGTTGTAATGCTAAGTCATTTGTAATTAAATGCCATATTTCTAGAATTAGTAGGACTAAGGATAATCTGGTAGATCTGAGAAAATAACTCGGATACTACCTGTATCTGTGCTATGCAGTAGTGCAGGTGGAGAAAACTGATTTCAAAATGAGAAAGAAGTTGGCCTTTCCAGTCTGGATCTCTTAGGGGCTATAACCTGAAAGGCAGAAATAAATTTTCTTCAAATGATACTCTAACTCAAAATTTTCTGCCCCACCTCTTGACCAAAGTGATAGGAAGAAATTGTATAATGAAACTGGTGTTGATGGGAAAGGAAAGACGGTCAAGAGCTGTATCTTCCTCTATCTGAACTAACCAACCACTTAGTCCTCATTGCAAAATAATGTTCAAAATCAGTATTTGATGACTGAAAAGGTAAATTTTATACACATCTGGAGAAAATAAAACTAATATCGTTAACAAAAAACTAATATTATTTAGAGAAACTGCTGGTAAAAGAGGTGACTAAAATGTTTACGTATAAAAATATAGACATATATAAAAGAAGTGTAATGATTAAATTATTTAGCTCTTAGTTTAAATAATAGTCTCTCTGTTAGAAATGTTCTCTTATATGTCACTATTTTTTTAAAGTTCCTTTTTCTATCTATGTTTAGTTCAGGTAAATGTGTTTTTTAAATTACTTTAAAACATCCATAATTCCACTATAAAATTGTGGCATATATTCTTCCAGTTTTTTCTCTGTATGTTATGTTTACTATTAAGGTTGGTATCATTACTTACATAGTATTTTTTGATTTATTATTTTCTAATAAATAATATGTATTCCATTATTTTAAAAGCATTCATCTGAAATGTTATTTTAAAAATTATATATAGTTATTACCCACATGGATAAACCACCATTTATTTAGGCAGTCCCCTACTGTTGGATAGTCAAATTGTTTTCAATTTTTTGCTATTGTAAAAAATATTATATTTGGTCTATACATTTGAATACAGATCAAATATTTTTTTTAAATTTAGGGAAACTTTTTAAGTATAAATTATGGGGTCAAAGGGCATATATATTTAAAGAACTCTTATATACATCACCAAATGCCTTCCAGAAAAGATGTTCCCATTTATGTTCCATCAGTTGTGTGGGAAAATGTTCACATTTGATTTTTCAAGAAGATACTTGCAAGTTATTTCTCTATTTGACTTCTGCCCACGAAATCTCACTTCATAAATCTGTCCCTAAAACCTTCCAGCAAGGACTCACATTTTCACCTATATTGAAGACTAAAAAAAATTCACTTTTATCGCTCTACCCTGAGGCAGACCCTGCCAGAATGTACTCAAATCTCTCATTGACTTTCACTTTTATTTGATTCAGTCTTTTTCAATCTTCTCATTACAGTTCTAGGAAATCAATTTAAATTGTTTTTCAAATCAGGTGATAGTGGTTAATAAGGAGTGTGGGACAGAGAGACACAGAATAGCAGGGGAAATTGCTGATACAGGGACATGTAGTCCCTGAAGTCAGCCCATCAATATGCAGGCCACCAGATGAAGTATCTCCTAGAGGCTAATTTTACTCAATAATGTAGGCAAAGTTTCATGCGTGGAGTTTGGACGCTTCAGGAATACTTGCTGCTGGGCATTTTCTTCTTTGCTCCAATCCTGGACTGGCTTTGGCAATCCCAAATCAGAGTCAACATGGTCCATATTCCTTTATCTCAATGCCAAAATAATAAATAAAGGAAGTTAAGTACTGTAAAAGAAGACAGGAAGTGGGGAGCGGGGGCGGGGGCTGGGAGGTAGTAATTGTTGAAAATTATTGGAGTACCTCCTGCGCAAATAACCATATTAAAACCTCCCAACACTGACAAGTATTTATTATTGTCCCCATTTTAAAATTAGGAAACTAAAGTGAAGAGGTTCACTGACTTGCATAAGGAAACGTTATTGCTAATTCTTGACTCCTGTTTAAAATCAAGCCTGACTGAAAACGCAGCACGATGGTGCATGAATTCAGAAGGATCTAGGCTTCCAACAAGGCTCTTGCCACAAAGCATGAATTCTGGAATCAGGCAAATCTGGCTTGAAATGCTAACCTCCAGCTCTCATGTGTGACTTCAGGCAAGTTACTTCATTTCTTTAAGTCTTGTATTCACCATAGTAAAATAGTGATATTATTTGCCATCCAAGGTTGCTGTAAGGATTAAATGAGGTAAGATCTAACTCAAAGTGCCTAACCACAACCTGCCATATATATGGTCGGCTCTCATAAAATGGTAAAATTTTACTTGAAGTCCAAGATTCAAATCATTCTTATCCATAAAAATTTGAAAAAGTCATCCAAAACCTCAACCCTCACTTTTCTCATAGGTTCAATAAAAGTATCACACACTTCATAGGCTAGGACTAATTAAATGTTAGCACTACAGACAGGATTTCTTACACTTTAAAATAAGTAACTGTTTTCGTGGTTTTTTGTTTTTCTTCCCCTAAGGTTCTAATAGGGGAAACACCAGGACTGCAGTCCAGAAATCCTGACATACCGAGGTAGGTTCCTTCTCCTGCCACGAGGCTTGGAGTGCCAGTGTTTGGAAGAACAGGTTGGGATGGCACACGAATATAATTTAGGAGCTGGGAAACATACTGCAGCATACCATCATCGCTCTAGAGAAACCGTGGCTGCATATCTTGCAGCCCCATGCAGAACTAGTGATGTTGAGGCATCTTTCTGTTTTGATTTACATCCACATAGCTGGTGAGAAGGTGAATAGTTCTCAGGATGGAGACTAGACAAGTGCAGAACATACTTTTTTACACTTTTTACATATTGTTTCCTCCCTTACAATATTAAGTCCATAAGTCTGTCTTATTTGTTATTGAAACTGCAGCACATATAAGAGGTAGGATGCCTACAAGTGCATTTGATGAACACAGTGGATATAGTGAAAATCAACTAAATATAAAATCAAGATTTGAAAAGAGGCAGAATGAGTCTGACGATTGGAACGCCAACTTGTGTAGTGCTCCTTCTGTTTTCTCTTTATTACCAAGCTCTGAATTGCTGGAAAAGGCAAATTTCTTCTTTAAAGGAAAACACAATCAGCATCAGAAGGTAACAGTAACTTCAAATGGAATTGAAACTCCCTGCCTGGTCTTTTGATCAAAGATGCACAAAGTTGGAAGTACTAAACTTTATCACGACCAGTTAATAAAACAGAAAGAAGAGAAATATGAAGAGTTTTGAATGTTCTGGTACTTTGTCTTTCAAATTCACTTTTGTGTAAAACATGCACATAACGCAAATATGAATATATGAAGTGTTAATTTGCTTATTTTCTGGCTGCATTTCTGCAAAAGCCTTTTTGATTTGGGAAACCACACATTTTACTCATTCCTTTCTGACCATACTGTTAGCTAGAAGCTTAGCACACAGCTTCTAGTCACACCTGCAAACCTCTGGGTCACACTTTCAAACCTCAGTGATTTATCCGATCAGAGCAGCACACTGTTCTTCCTGCTCCAGACTAAAAAGAAGGATGTCTGGAAAAAAAACCGTAGCATGCAGGGAAGATAGTCGCGAATCACTTAATTGGGAGGACTAACCTCACCCAAACAGGTTCCCACCTCCTTTTTTATTTGTCCTAATGCTTTTTATGCCACTGTATGACACTAGATTTCCTGGTTCTTATAGTAAAGAAAAATAAAAAGATCGCTAGTTTGAGAGTTTCTATTTCCCTATCACCCTTTTTGTCCTTGTCTTTACAGTACAATATGTTCAAATGCTCTAAATTTTTAAAGCATATTGTCCCAACTGGACCTCCAGCAATCAATCAAACAGTAACCATCCTTCCTCTTACTTCTGAGAAACCAAACAAGAGGGGTCACCTCAGGAACTAAGATAAGCATGATTACATCATGGCAAAAAAAAAAAAAAGGATTACTGATGGCGATTTAAGGGAAAATAGTTGAGTTGATCCATAATTAAGACTTCCGATTCTTAAATCAGCATTCTCTCCACCATATCACATGGTTCAAACTAGGACAACACAGATACCTGAGATTTTGAGTGGTAGTTCTCCAGCTTTACTGTTCTTCATATGGGAGTCAGCCAAGGCAGATTCTGAACTCACCCTCAAATCTATCATTTACCTTTGTTGTTTATCTTTATTACATTTTTAAAAATTTCTATTCTAGTTCATTATCTGTTCATGCTAGGAATCCAGTTATTAATTAAAGGGGTCAGTGGTTAAACTTACAGCACAACCCATGTTACAAATCAAAACAAAGCAGTCTAACAATAGAATATATATATCATCTCAGCTACATTTGTATTCACATTAAAAATATCCATACAAATTGACTCAGCCTGATATCAATGAAATACCAAAGATAAATAATCTAGAGGCAAATAATCTAAGGACAGAGCAAAATAGCAACCAATTCAACAAACTTAAAAAGCACTTACTGGCCGGGCACAGTGGCTCATGCCTGTAATCCCAGCACTTTGGGAGGCTGAGGTGAGCAGATCACAAGGTCAGGAGTTTGAGACCAACCTGACCAACATGACAAAACTCCACCTCTACTAAAAATACAAAAATTAGCCAGTCATGCTGGCATGCACCTGTAATCCCAGCTACTCAGGATGCTGAGGCAGGAGAATCTCTTGAACCCAGGAGGTAGAGGTTGCAGTGAGCTGAGATCATACCACTGCACTCCAGCCTAGGCAACAGAGCGAGACTCTGTCTCAAAAAAATAAAAAAAGACTACATGGAAAAGACTGTGCGAGGGTTTTGCACTATCTCATGAGTGGGGAAAGGTGGGATGAGGTGTAGAAACAGGACTTGGAAAAAAAGTTTGATTATTTCAAGAGGTCTCTTTATTAAGGAAGGATGTAAAAGGAACATAACCTGAGTGCAATAAAAATCTAGTTTCATATAAAACTAGTACTACACAAAATTCAGTTTCCAATGATCATTGTCCATCAGTAGCTTACAATCAAATAAAGGACAGATCAAAGTATAAGAAAGTTGTGGACAATAATATTTTCCTAATGACCTAGTCTCCCATCTTGGTTTAAATATGAGAAATCCTAGCAGATTAGTAGGGATAGAGCAAAATAACCAATATATAAGGAAGTCAGAGAAAGGGGACAAAGAGTTAAAGATTTTTTAATGTAAGCACTATTTCTCCTCAACCTCGTTCAGTTTTGAATGGATCATCTTACTCAACAGGAGCCACAGAATGAAGGTTATTTTGAGGAACAACCAAAAACTATGGGCCCACTGGGAAGTTCAAAAGGCAATTGTTCTTTCTTCTTGAGACTGACACCTAATGCAAGAACATTATATGATTTTGTACTGCACAATCATCAAGGTCTACAACTGGAACAGAAATATTTTACATACAAAAGACTTGAAGATGATGGTGTACTTGCAAAATGAAGTAGAAATCAGTTGCTTTCCATGGCAAATGTGAAGACAGTGGGTCTTCATTTTGAGCAGTGAAAAGGACCATCTAGTGCTCCATGGCAAAAAGGTTACCAAGCGATGCTCTAAACCCATACTGTCCAAACGGTAGCCACTAGACAAATGTGGCTATCTAAATTTAATCAAAACTAAATAGCACTACAAAAAAACGTAGTTTACTGGCACCAATTACACTAGTTAAGTGAAAAACCAAGATGATTTATAATAGGCATATTACAGTAAAACAGATGTTAAGTATATGATCTAGGTTGGCATATAGGTATTCACTTTATAATTCTCATGAGCTTTTATTCTTTTCACGTTAGAAAAAAATTCTTTAAAGAGCACCATAGATCCAGTTATATGAGGCACACCTCAAGTCATCAGTAACCTTATTTGGCCAGTGGCTATCCTACTGGATTGCATTTAGAGTATTTCCATTATTGCAAAAAAGTTATTGGACAGCCCGACTCTAGAGCCTAGCTGCTCAGGAGTCCCGGCAAGATTTCAGAAACTAATTATTCCACCCAAAAGTCAGTGCTAACTCCTTCCTGGGGCAAGTGGATCATAACTACTAGAACAGCATAACGTTTAAAGAGTGGGGGTTCAGAGGGAAGAATAAAAGGAAACAAGGGACATGGTTACTATCAAAGAGGTTGAAAAGAACAGGGAAACTTCAGAAAGACCTGTGTTCAATTGGAGTTAAAAATATATATGTACATTCCTACATACATGTATGTTTGTCTAAACATTTAACGATATATAAAGCTGAAAACTCATTTAGTTCTCCCCCCACCCCTACACAGTAAACATATTGTGAAATAAGGAATAAGGGCATAATCAAAGATATGCCTAACATGGGGTAGAATTTACTCTTGTAACACTTTATGACATCACTACTTATAACTGAAAATACTTAAATGTGAATAATCCCTGAGGGGTTTGTGATAACTGTAAAAGACCCAGGCCTTCCATAAGCCCCCAAAACTAAATTCAATCATGTATGGAGGAAATATCTACAACTGCTTTTAATGGATGAGAATCTGGCTACTTATTTCCACCTAAAGTATCTTCTATCACAGAATACACCTACCAGAACAATTTCTTATTATCTTTAAAGTGAATTAGAGACATGGCCTCCTGGAAAACAAACAAACAAACAAAATACTCTGCAACCAGGATTTGGCATGTTTTATTAGAGCAAATTTTTAACAAAAGGTGGCTTTTATTTACAGAATTTAATGTGTGTGGGGACTGTCCAAACCACATGGACTCAAGTTAGGATAACCATAAGCCTGTTAATGTATTTTCTTATTTTCAGTTTACATACAAATTTTTTTTTGCTTCACATTCATAAAAACCCCAATATTGTAAATGACAACTAAACCCTCCATCCCTTAATTAAATATACAAACAACTTGAAAAACATGGAATTTAAATTGGTTTAATCTTGAAGTGTAATCCAATGAGACTG